>VYZS01083587.1:4758-41857 GCA_013400695.1 Neodrepanis coruscans | reverse complement strand
GCTAATAGAAATAACTATTGACTAGACAAGCCTGCACACATGCCTTATTGTAATTATGCCTAATTACACTGGTGCTTCCAAAACTTTTTGGGTTATGGACTGTTCTTAAATACTGGTTTCTCACCAGTCACTGTTCACTCAGTGTTTTAACCGAAGTTGTGGTTCGGCAAATCCCCTGTGCTTTGTGACATTTCAGGCAGCGTGGAGAACTGAGCTGGAAGCACTAGGCATAGAAGTCCTGTGCCTAGTTAGTTTTTTTTTGGGGTGGTCTGTGTGCTGGGGTGGGTGTCTGGAGTACTTGGTAGTTGCTTCATACTGAGCTCATGGAGCCATGTTGACAAAATACAGCCAAAGTGCTACAAAAGTGCATCCACTGAAGAGTTAAATAATGTGCAGTAGTCTGGTTGAAATTACCCCCTTGATGGTGCTTTGGGGAGCCATTGTGTAATTCAACAGAAATCCTCTCTTCCATAAAGCCCACTGGTGGACAGAAGCTGGTGTCATTGTAACGTTGTCTGTCACAGAAAGCATCAGAACTGGCAGCATTTAGTAACTGTTGAACTTCAGAGCAGGATGGAGGAGACAGCCAAAATCATGAGGAAACTGAAACTGGGAGATGTTGTCACTTGCTGTAAAGTCATCATTAAAAAAAAAAAAACAGCAACAGTAAAGGTTGGTATAGTGAAGGTTGGTGACAAGGGTAGTTTAAATGTCAAGGATCTCGGGAGTTGTAATCTGTGTCAGTGAATTAAGTCTTAAAAACGACCTGTTGCACCTGAGCCAGATACACAGAAGCAGTGTTAGCACTCTGTGTTCAGTAACACCCGCTCAGTCTCAAATTCAGAGGCATATGGGGAAAATGTGAAGAACAATGATTTGCATTCTGCTTTTAATCATGGCTGTTTTCTAAATTTGGTCATATGAAATCCATTTTGTAAGAGAAAAGGAATTTTGAAGTTTCTTTTGGGATTGATAGTTTATTAATCTTGTAATGTGAGCCCTAATTTTCCTAAGAAGGGAAAATATCTATTCTGTAAATATTTCCTGTTAATGTGACCTGAAGTTCTCCGCTATTTTGTGACATGAATCAAATGAAAGGAGGTAATCAGAGCATTTTTTCACCCATAAAACAACAAAGTTTTTAACTTTCGTTATTATTCCTCTAACTGTGGAGACTGCAGCCTGTGAAAGTGGGCATGGATCAAGAGTACTGCGTGTAAACATGCTGCATTTAGATGGGTGGGTTTTGTAATCAGCAGTGTCTCACAAGCTCTGAATCTTGGCAGATTTTTGACTTCAGAGAGCTTCAGGATGGTTTAATCTGAATTTTGATCATGTGTTTTTGCTACCTGATTTAGTGCTCCATGTCATAGGTCAGGGTTCTTCAGCCTCTTTCAGATGGGATTTGTCACAAGCTGCTTCACCTGCTTCTGTCTTCTGTGGTGCTGTTGGCCCTTGCCATTCAGGAAGAACAGGAGGGAGAAGATGCACCATTTCACAAACACCTGTTCAAAGATTTAGTGACTTCATAAAGTTGTGGTTGTGCCTTTGGAGAGCTGAAAGGTGGTCATTGGGACCTGGTGATCAGCTCTTGCAGCCACACAGTGATCTGGTTCTTCGTTTTTGACTAGCAGTGGTGATTCTTTCCACATCCAGAGTACAACTTTGGCCACAGGCGCTCAGTAATATCAGAGTCAATCAAGCCTTTACTTATATGAAAACTCCTTGTTTTTACCCTTGTGAAGGGAAGCAATTTCTGTTTAAGTTTAATGTCTGTGTCCTCTGTTTATGGTGCTCTGCTACAGTGTCGTGGTACAGGAATGATAGATGGCTCTTGAGCAAACCTGCTCTTAGGCACAGGTTGGAAGAGTTAGAGGTGACACTCATGGGGACTGCAGAGGCCTGGAGGTGCTCAAAGCTTAGCTGGTGGCAGGCAGGAGGGGAGGTAACCTTGAATAGCTGGTCCTCCTGTACAGCAGACTTTGATACCTTGAGGGTGTGCAGAGTTCTGAAATCACATGTGATAAATGTCTTGTGTTTACACTGGAATTTGTGTGCCTTGAGTACAAAAGTGTCTCCAGAGAGCTCCAGTGTCCTGCGTATAAGTTGAAGTGCAAAGTGCTCATCAAGTCTTCATGTTTCACCAGGTGCTTTGAGACAGAGATTTAGCTGTTGTGTATGATAATTTTAGTCTAATGCGGTTCTATCCAAAGTGATTTGGACAAACTCAAACAGTTCACCCACAGAGATCTAAACTGAAGCTGAGAAGAACATAAAAGGCAAATTTAAAGAGATTTTTCTCACAGCTTTGTAGAAACCAGTACTTTAGAGACCTCCCAAGCTTCAGCATCCTCAAACATGATTCCTTTTGATTACTTATATTGGGAAGAGGGAGCTTTTTCAGTGTTTCTGGATCTACCGTGTTTGTTTTACATGCATATGGTTAATGAAGAAGTGGGCAAGTAAGACTCAGCGTAGAGCTGGGAATTTGCTACATTAGGCTTTCCAAAAGTCTTAATCTCTGAGCAGGAAAGCCCCTAAAGACTCTATATGAAGGGCTTTGGAAAGAATGTGGCCTTTTCCTTCCAAATCTGGAGTCATCAAATCATGCTGTTCCCAAAGCCAACCACAGCTTCTCTGTGCTGATAGTGCCAGTCACAGGACAGTGATGCAGATGCAGTTGTCCCTGTGGCTGTTAGAGGCCTCTGAAGGTAAGGGCCATAGTAAAATATTAGTTTCCATCTTGACTCTATGAGAGAAGGAGAAATAAGCATCTGTATGCTCAGAGCTGGGGAACACCAATAGCTTTTGATGATGTGATTCTCTTGAGCCTGTTGAGTGTGTTTGTGCTGCTGTAGAACCAGGTTTGGGAGCAGGGGTGACTCAGAGAAATCATGTGAAAACAGGATGACAGCAAAATTGGTGCCTAAAACTGTGTCCATCTTCTCAGATGAGGGTAGTACACGTGCAGATCTGTAAACAACAGAAATCTGTCACCAACAAGTATGACAGTCTCCTCAGATGGGGATTCGCCCACAGTCCGAATCTGTATTATGATTCCTAATATGGTGAAGCACAAGCTCATGGATGGGATTATTTGGCAGGTCAGAGTGAAGGTGGCTGCTCCTGCTTTCCTGCAGTGCAGCTGGCTGTCCTTACTCTAAGAACTTTTTAACTATAAAACCAGAAGTTTGTGGATTTCTTCTTAAACATCTGGGAATGGTCCTGGGTGCTCAGCACTGTTTATTTTTACATGGATAAGTAGAGATAAAGTATTTTTCATGTGACCCACTAATTGCAGTCTTTTGGCTGGTGTTAATATTGCCACTGTTGACTGTGTGTTTATGCATTATATTTATATATATATATTAAAAGAATACATAAATTAAACAAATTATTTCCACATGACACATCTGTGAAGTGATGGCTGATTGCCCTTGATTTGTAGAGCACAGGCATTTGTCATTAAATGGTTAATGGAACTTGAAAGCAATGCACAGTTTCATAAAAATTTAAAATGTGAAAATTGCTTCAGTTTAATATTGATGTTGCACTTTATTAATAATTTTCAATTTTGGATTTAACTAAAAGATAGGAGAAAATCTCTCAAATATAGGTAGAAGTTGAATGAATAAGCAGAGTTGTTTGTCAGGTATTTCTTAAGGAGACTAGTTTAGACAGAAGTTTAGGATTTGAAGGTTTTTTGTTTGTTTTTAAATTGCTTTTTGGCCTCTACACTTTCTGGTATATTTCTTTGTATACTGTAAATTTCCATAGCCTTTGCTTTTCAAGTACTAGATATACTATTTTTGATTCTGTCTGAAGACTTAAATGCACAGAATTTAACTTTGCTGTACAAAAATCTCTCTCCAGAGGTTATTTCTGCTGCTACTCTTTCTGTTCTCAGTGGTGCTTAACCATGATTTTTGTGTTAGCTGCCAATTTAATTTTGTTCTCCTTGAGAGGGTCCTTTCATAGTAATTCTGCAAAACATAGGTGTATTTTGGAATAAGTCCATGTCCAAAAGAGGAGGTTTCTATTATTTCCTCATTTGCTTTGACTGGATTTGTTTGATAGTATAGATTTTTAAGAGGTAAGTAAAACATCTGGAGTTTTTCTTGGCATTTCCCTGAATATATGTTTGCCCTTCATGGAACAAAGGCTCGTATCAGATAATATATTTTGCAAAGCAGTCATACATGGCTGCAGCCAGCCAGCCTGCCTGCCTACTTCTGTAAAACACCATTCACCTGGTTCTTAGCTCATACTCACTCCTGAATTTCTGTGCGGTATGTTGACATCTGTGGATAAAGAGGATCGACTCCACCCTCTTCATCGGCCAACATCTGTGCTGGGGAAGCAACAAGGAGTCTGGTAGAGACTTGGCAAAGCCCCTAGACCTGGGGGGAACCAGCCGAGGGATGATTACTCAGAGTTTGTTTCTGTTCCCAGACTGCCCTGGAGTTTGTCTCTGTTCCAGGCTGCTCCACAGCTGTAGAATGTGCTGCCAGGCAGATGGGAGAGGCATCGTCCAGCTTGGTTTGGCCTCTGGCTCTAGGCTGAACTTAGGCTGTTCTTAGAGCTTACCTGGGGAAGGAGAGAGTCTCCCAACATTTTGCCACTGGAAATTCGGGCATCTGTTCCACTGTACATTTGCTGAAGGAGCAAACCCTTGGGTTGCTGTGCCACTGAATGAAAGAGGATAAAGAAGCAAGCGCAGAGCCTGGACTGTCAGGCACCTCTGCTGCTTGGTATCTCTGGTACAGCTGTGGCCTCTGCAAACATGCCTTCTCTGATGAGGGTGCTTGGGCATGGCTGAGGGGGTTGGATGCACCAAGATCCATTCCCAGTCAGCACTGTGAACAAAGTGTTGCTGTATTGAACTTTCCCACACTAAACTGACATCCACTTTGTCCCGATAGCACTGCACCTTCACACCGCATCCCAGAGCGTGGCTTTTTTTTTTTTTACAGTCTCAAGCTGTAAAAATACCACTTCCATGGGCTTTAGCACAGCCTTCATATTATCTCTGATACTTTGAACCAAACCCCTCCCCTCTGTGCCCGGATAATCACGTATTAGGGCTGCGGGGTTACCCCATGTGGCCTGGGGTACATTCAGGGCCAAGCGCTGTGCAGCACAGATGAGGCCTGACCAGGAATCTTGGCTTCAGACTCAGGGAACAGGCCTTGGCCCTGATTTCTGTAGTGATAATCTCTAGCCTTGGTTGTACAGTCATTGTTTTAAGCTCTTAAAACCAGGGTGGGGTGATACATGAGTTTGCCAGTGGCACCAGGCATCAGAGAACAGGCAGATCCTAGAGGTCAGCCTGGGTGAACATGGTAACACCTCTTGTGTTTGAAATCCTGAGCGCTACCTTAACCTTGTTACCTGAAAGAGTCTCCTGCTGATTACCCCGGTATCTGTTTTGTTTTCTCGGTGCCTGCCTTTGCTTGCAGATGTGGTTCAGTCTTCTAGAGAACATTTTAACCTCCACAGCAAAATTTAAGCATCTGTTAGCTCAAGACTGCAACTAAACTGATTACATCTATAAGCTGTGTGGACAGTTTTATTTTGGAATAAAAGTGCTTTATCTTGATATACCTCAAGTCAATAAAACACCCTTTGTGCTTTCCTGTAGCCAAGGAGGAGGAAAGATTTGCATAGGACATGATATTATCACTGCAGTTGTCAACTGTTTTCTTTAATGGAAATTTAAATCAGGTTGCATAAATCAGTTTGCCTTAAAAAGCCTTGTCTCTCTTTCACTTCAAATTCAAATTTGGTTTTACTGCTGGCATCACTCTAGAAAATTGAAAGGGTAGTTGCTTGTTAATGTAGAGAGAAGGGGGTGTGGCTCAGATCTTTTACTTGCAGGATCTGCTGTGGTGCCTTGGACAGCATCTTTCCTAAAGGGCAGGTCTTTTGAATTGTGTTGATTATTTTTTGTCTGTTTGTTTGTTAAGAGAGACCTTTATTCTAATTCTGTTTGTTAGCATGTTTTTAAATCTTTTAGTGGAACTATGTTGAAGCCTAAAATAGACCTTGCACAAAAACCCAAATCCTAGAACTGCTCCCAAATGTATTATATAAAACTCAGAATTCCTTCACTACCCTATAATAAAAATTGTATGAGAAAAATAACTGTACTCAAACATTTAATTACTTGTTTTGCCTCCTACAGGTTAGGTGGTGGTCCTGATGATGCCAAGGAGATTATGCAGCACAAATTCTTTGCTGGCATTGTTTGGCAGGATGTATACGAGAAAAAGGTATTTATACAACAGTTCTCCCATGGTGAATTGTAGCTGTGGATATACTGAATGTTTCAAATTTTGTTGCCCTCTGTAAGGTACACAGAAACACTCCACAGAAAAGGTTTGCAGTCGTTTTTAACAAGGCTAAATTGCTTTGTGTTTCTTAAAATACTGTAACCAGATTACTTCTGAATTTTTATTTTGCAATTATAGGAGTATCTGTCAATGAGATACTTGAGTTTTGTGGCTGACTAAATGGGATGTAATCAAAATCGCTTCCAAATTCAGACAGTATTTTAAGCTTTTAAAATGGCTTTTCCTGTGAATTCTTGTTGCTCTTTCTTCCTATCAATTGCTGTATCCCTTGACATAGAAGTTTATTGTTGGTTCTTGAGGATCTGAAGCAAAAATTCCTAGAAGCGGTAGTGGAAGATGGGCTGTTTTTTCCCCATTGCATTTTTTCTGCCTTTTCAATCTAATTTCAGCATTCAAGATGAGTGCAGACAAGTGCAGGCTTTTGCATCAATCCAAGTCTTATGCTATTATTTTGTGTGTGACAAAGGATTGATAGGAGGTGTCTGCACTTCATGGTGTTTTTCACTGTTTTTCCATGAGACTCACTGAGTCTGTAGGCTTTCCAGTGGGAGTCACTGAAGTCAAAGAGCCCAGCCCTTTCCGTAGGAGTGTTTCATCAGCTGTCTGTGCCTCACTGCCCCTTCCTTCACAGATAACTATTTCACTCCTCCGAGATGCCCTGCTTTGTGCTCTCATGCTGATCTCCTGTTGTCCTCTCTCATTTGGTTCTCACCAGCCACATTTTCATAACACTCGTATGAAATGCAGCCAACTGAAATGTGGGTCTGGTGATTCAAGGTTCCCATCTACTGGTGCTACGTGATCTCAGACAGTGCCAGCCTTTCCCAATTTCCCTCCTTCCCTCAGCAGCCCCTTGTGGTATCAGATCTTTTCTGACCTCTAAATACACGTTTAGTTCTCCATCCAGTTGGTGTGAGCAGGTAACAAACTTAGCAGAAACCGAGTTCCCATATCATAGTAGGAGAATTGTCCAGTTCCTTTGTACAACTACAAAGAGTCCTCTGTTTCCTTCCCTTCTTTCACTTCCTCACAGATTTGTGTGGCTAAAGGGAACTGAAAAATCATAAAATAAGGTTTTGTGCCTTGAAAGTGTAGATAAGAGTTTAGACCTCAGCCCTTTCAAAGCATCCCTTGAGGAAGAGCTGCATGTGGTCATGAGGGCAGGAGGGAGTTGGGTGGCGTTTATTCAGTGTAACATAAAAAGTGCATCTGAATTCCTCTTCTAAACAGGAAGTTGCCCCTGTTTTCACCCAGCTGACAAGTTAAATACTTGAGGTTTTGCTATTTTATGCAGTTTAAGGTAAAAAGCTGATAATGGTGCTCAAATATCTAGAATGAAGTTATTTGATGGTAGTCCTGATTCCCTGAATGGAAGAGAAATCACATGACCTGGAGGCAATTTATTTATCCATAGGACTGAGAAAGCCTTCAGAGGTTGTCCCATAGTAGTACTGATTCAGATTGTTCTGGAAACTACCAGGACATTACAGATGTTCACATCTTTTAGAAAAAACTGTATGCTAATTGAGACAACTCCTGAGCTTGTCCTGTCCAGGGAGTCTAGAATATGGTTTTGCTTGTGTCCTGTTAGCATTTGCTTCTGAAGTAGTCATGCTGTGCAAATGGAGAGATTTCAAAAAGCCTTGAGTGATTGCTGCCTACATTCTGGGTGGTCCAAAGAGGGATCTTCCGAAATTTACCTAAAGTGCAGTCTCATAGATATAAAAGCTGAATTTTGTCAGCTGCTGAGAGGAGTTTGTGTGCTAAGCTTGGTTACCCACCATCTCCAGTAACGCTGAATATGTATATGAATATGGGCTTGGGTAATCGAGAACACTGGCTTTGTAATTAAGCTTTTTGGAAACATAGCTTTGCTTTGAATTGCAAGGAGTTTTCAATAACTGGGGTTGTCCCTAAAATTTAAGACGTTCATCAGACTCTTCGAAGAGTGCTCTCTGTCTCTGGTGCAAAGAAAGGTGCAATTTAATTTGCAGTATTTTGCCTGCCAACAAGCGAAATACACGCAATGAGATTTTAATCACGTGTCTTTTCCTGGTCCTTTTTCTCTCTTAAGCCAGCATCAGCCTGCAGGAATCATGCTGGTCTGCAGCCATGGGAGGTACAGGTGGCACCTCTCTGCCAGTTGAACTGCAGAGCTATTGCAGTGACAGCTTTTCAGTAAAGTGACATATTTGCTTGGTAAAGCCAGTGTTGGAGCTTTCTGCGGCTTCCCCTCTGTTTCCAGCTTAACGTTCAGAATTTGACAGCTAGGGGGAAAAAAATGTCTTGCGGGTGCATCGTAATCTGTCTCAAATTGCTTTTAACAGATACTAAAATAAAAAGGAAAATGATACAGGCAGCGCTAGCCCATTCCACATGTGTTCTGACTTGGGGTTGCTGCTCCGAGCCGTTCCGATGTGCATAGTTCAGGTGTCTGCAGCAGTGCCCAAGTCCTAAATCACTGTGTGCTGTGCACAGCAAGCAGAGCAACTGGAGGCACTGCAAGTGCCAAAACCACCGTTAGCTTAAAAGGACAGATAGAGCTTCACACACGTGTGCGTGCACAGCCTGTCAAAAACAAACCCAAGTCTCCTCTAAGGAGCAGGCAGAAACTGGTATAAGGACAGAGAGAATAGAGTTAAAATGGGACAGAAAGAACCCTGATCCTCAACAGGACTTCTACATGTAATATGTTGGTGTGATTTGATTGGGAAGTGTTACTAACATTATAATGTGAAGCATTCCCTCTTCAGTAGTTTTGAGGGACTGTAAGGCTCAGAGTGACTCCTGACTCTGGGATATCTTGTTTCCTTTTCCTTTTTAAATTCAGGACATAAATACCACTTCTAAGGACCTAGTATTTTTTTGATAGGATTGTTTGCCCGGGTTTTATAAGCCATCTTTGGGCACAGAAGATTGTTATTATAAGACAGTGCAATTATACATTCATAATTTTTCTATTAATTACTAACAGAGTCTTTATGTCCTTTAGTTTTTAAAGATGGATTTTAAACAGTAAATGTTTCTTTGTATTTGGAAGTACTACCATATATATGTATAGATTACATTTCTGAAAGTCTAGATTGAAAATGAAGGTGCTTCATTGGATTGTTGTAAGACAGGACAGCACACTGTCAAGTTCTCAGGAAACAGATCAGAAAGATGATCCTGGTAGTGCTTTCCTCATTTCTTGACAAGCAAATGATTCTTCACATCCAAGCAGGAGGAAAAGTTGAGGGTGGGGAAGAGGTGTTTTTAACATTCAGGATTTGCTGATGTTTTCCAGATAGTGATTTCTGTTGATTCTTATTTGTGCAAGCGCAGAAGTGCAAGTTTTGGGGTCACTGCATAATTCCAGTTGGAGCAATTTACCATTCACCTTGATAAACCTTTCCCTGCAGTTTCGAATTGGAAGCCATATACTTCCTCAATCACGCTCCTAAATTGTTGCCTGGTGTGGCTCTGTGCTATTAAAAGATGGCCATGTGTAACCCCAGTGGTGGGCGAGCGGGAGCCCAGCGCCGAGCGCTATTCCGTGTCCTCTGTGGGAGGGCTCAGAGCAGTGTTTACACTCTGGTTCTGCTGCACTGTGCAGAGGGGAGGTGAGCAAGGTCTGAATCCCAGCTCCCGTTGCCCTCCAAAATTGTACGTGTTCCAACTCTGTGCATCTGTATGCAGCCAGCCCCGCCATCCCGCTTCCCAGGCGCGCTCCTCCTCCAGCCCCAGTCAAGCAGCTCCGCTCCATCTGGAGTTGTTCTTGCCAGAGCTTGCCTAGGTACACATGGTTGATTTCCAGCCTGTCTGCCCAAGCGAGTCTCAAGAATAAACCCCAAATAGTGCAGCTCCTGGTGTAACAAGAGGAGGTTGTTCACTGCTAACTGGGCTCAGGTTTTTGTAAGCACTCTAGTTTTTCCAAGTTCAGAGTTGATATCAAACTGCTTTTGGGAACCAGGAGTATAAAAGCTTAATGTTGCTGCTGCCTTGGCCTAAATTCTCCCATGTTGGTCAGACCTCCAGCACATTTTCAGTCAGAGCTGCATGGACACAGTGGCTCTATAGCTGGAAGTGTTCGGTGAATGTTGCAACCCTTGTGGTGCTACATAAGGTTAGCCGATTAGTTTGGTATCATTTTCATCCTCATTAAGCGTAAACCCAACTAGATTTCCATATAATTAGGTGGGGAACCAGTATATACTATTATTTTTAAACATTTGTAAGCATGTTACTACTCGAAGAGATTTTAGGATTATAGGTGTCTCTTTGTGCAATAAAATCCTAGAGAAAAAACACCTTAAGTGCCCTATAAAAGTGCACACCTAAATAAATATTTTTTTACTATATATGCTTACTTCTTTGTGAACTGGTGTTTCCTAGACATTTTAGGAATGTAGGAAGAGGCACTGTAGCTTGTAACTGTTGATTCTACTTGTTTCAAACAGCACTGCAAGAACTTGTAAATGGACACTATTTTTTTTTTTTTTGCTTTTCATAGCTTGTACCCCTGTTCAAGCCACAAGTTACGTCTGAAACAGATACAAGATACTTTGATGAAGAATTTACAGCACAGATGATAACAATCACTCCTCCTGACCAAGGTAATGTTTTCCACTGTGATCTCCGGACCACCAGAAATAATTTGTTGTGATGTTAGCTGGTCTCTTCAACCCATGTGAAAAAACATCTAAATCACCATTTAAACCAGTTTAAATTTGTTGGTTTTCCATATGTATTTGACCAAAAGTTGGTAAATTGATGTGAAACTTTCCATGTGTCTTTCCAGTTTGGGAAATGACAGACCTCTTTTGTAAGAGTGAAATTATTTGTGGTGTTGTCTTTTCCAAAATTGCACATTCCCACTGGAAATTAATTCTGATAATGAGTTTTGCACATGTCCATATCTACACACACTGTGTATTTGCAAGCAGTCAATTAGTCAGTTGGACTAATGTCCACATTCAATCAAAATGCACTTTATTTTCATGGTAACTGAACGTGTTTGTTGCTCTCAAATAGCAATTTCCAGAAATTCAGAAGAGTAAAAGTGGATTTAAGCAATGCTGCTCCTCGCAGTTTTAAATGGATATCCAAACAACTGTTTGCATACACCTGTCAGGATCTGCTGTCATCCCCATTTATTGGGGGAGCATTAAGACTTTCTTTGTCCTCCTGAATTGTGGAAGAAAAACAAGATGCTGAAATTTTCTGAAATAACTTTACCATGCATTATCTTATTGTTTGTTAAATTAAAATCAGAAAGGTAGAAAATATTGTCTAATGTTGTTTTCCTCTTTCAGATGACAGCATGGATTGTGTAGATAACGAGAGAAGACCTCATTTTCCTCAGTTCTCCTACTCAGCCAGTGGAACCGCTTAATGTTTTGCCATTCAGAAACAAAACAGACTGCATTTTGGGGACCTTACTTCAATGGACACTAGAGAACTTTCTATATTATCTGAATTACAAACTGTGTTTGTATTACAATTTAGATGAATTTGTAGGAAGCCTCACAGATTCTGTATTTAAAACAATTCTTTGATGCATTTTTGAGAAGGAAAACAAATCCATTCTTAAAGTATTACGTCAAGGCTTTTATGCTGAATGAGCATAGGTTTTTAAGAATATACACCAAAACTGTTTACTTTAGAAATAATTAAGGTATTCAACATATCAGCAACTCTGACCAGAAAATCCCCTTATTTTATTTATTTCATACAGTTCATTACCTAAATATAGAATCTGCACTCTGAACAATTAGATTTATATAGGAAGATATAAGACTTTAGTAGCTAGTGCAATAATATAAGCAACAAAGTGAACAAACTCTGGAGAGTCAAAGTTCAAACTCATTTTGGACAGCAGTGAAGCGTCATCCAGCTCCAGAAAACCAACTATAGGAACAGCATTAATGGCCTCAGTGAGGTAAATCAAAAAGCAAAAGTTATTTTTGTTATAACATCTGCTACAAGACATTACATATCAACCTGAATCCAGTGGGATTGCCACATCGTACAGATGAGTATTCCATTCTAAACAGTACATTTAATTATTCCATTTGCATAGAGCTTAGGAATACTTCATAGGATTGGCTTCTCAGAATCTAGAAATTGCTTGATTTACCAATCTAATATGAAATGCAACAACGCAAAATCACCCACTTCCACCACTGTACAGAAATACCACACAGGTCTAAGTGAGAAATCATCTTAATGAGCGAGTCAGCCAGACACAAGTACATTTTGGCACTGAAGTAATGACTTGTTGCCGCTTTTTTTTTATGAAAAGATATATGAATATATATAAACACTTAATGATTTTTTGCATCATGCCAGATCATTTCTTCTTTCTTGAGTGTGCATTAAAGGTATCAACCAACAGTTCATGGTGCCTTCTCACTCTCGAAGATTCACTTTAACAGTGTTTCCCATGTATAAAAAAAACTAGGTTGAAACTTCATATGTGTTTGAATAATAATGGTGTTCAAAAAGTGAACTTTTTTTTTGTTTTTTTTTTTCATTTTTAATCTTAGTGGAAAATTCCCCCCACCCTATTTTTGTTGTATCATGTTTCTTTGTAATTTTCATAAAAGCAGTCTTATTCTGTCTCTGCTGCGAATGAATTTATTCCATTGTAGGTTGCGTTCTTTAAATTGCGCTTTTTTTTTGTTTTTTTCATTCTCTTGACTGTATAAAAAATGATGACATGTACTCCAGTTAACTAGCATTTAATTTTTTTATTTGAAAGGGAGTATGTTATGAAAACCCTCTCTTCCCCTTTCCATCAGAAACTGCTGTGCTTGCACAGAGAGCCCATCATCTTGACTTTTTTTTAACAACATTCAGCTCTAGTATTTTTACTCATGATATGAAAATTTCCCTCCGAATACTTAAATAAAATTGCTTTAACAAGTTAGGTTCTTATTTCTTGTGGTAGGAGCCTTCTGAATTTGTAGAGATGCAACAACTGCTCCAGTTTCTCGAGTTCGATTTGCGTATTGCTGAGAGATTCAGGCTGTTCTGTCCCTCCTCAGTTGTTTCATCTCTGTGCTGATCATTATGCAAAGATCACTTTGGAAAATGTTTGTTTGAAGAAATGCACCCTGTGCCAGAGATAGTTTGTCTTGAGGTGAATGAGGACAGGCCTTGTTTTGCTGCCCACCTGATGTCAGTGTGTTACTGAGGCCCTGATCTGTTCCGTCACTTGGGCCATTATCAATCTGTAACACTGTGTTTCCTCTCTAGGGACTAATGCTAATCACAGGTAGGAGGTTGGCAGAGAAGGCTGGAATGTCCTTTGTCAAACAAGAATTCAGAGAACAATACCAGAACATGCAATAACAACTGCAGTGTGCTTCAGCCTAAGCACAGAAGTTGCAACTGTAGTAAGCTCTTAAATATTCAACACATTTTTTAGTTCAAGGAATAAGCTGTAATTCCTGTTGCAATTTATGGCGTGTTTTATGCAAGGAGGGAAGGGGGAAGAAGGGATCTGTGTCTCTGTAAGGAACTGATGTTGGGCAGCCTGTCCCGTTCTACAAGTCTTATTTCCTAACTGCTCTGCTTCCTTTGCTTCCAAGCCTTCACCCAAGTCTCCAGCCAGCCCAGGGACGAAGTCCAAGGAACTCTTCTGCAAGTCTACAAGTCCTGACAAGTTCTGAACTAACACACTTCGTGCATCCAAATATAGGCAACACAAGTGAGCAAAGGTTACCATAATCTGCCCCAGGAAAATCTAGTCTTCAAAATGCAGGAGCAGGCATGGATCGGGTTGTTCTGTTGAGGCTGATTATGTCTCAGAACAGTATTTTGCTGCCAGTTGTTGCTAATGGTTTGTTTTAATTCCGATATATAAAATGGAACTTAAAAAAAAAAAAGCTGCCAGAAATCTTTCTGAATAATAGGAACTGAGAACTGTGAGTGCCACACCTATATGCCATGTTATGGAAGTTTTCCAGCTGATTATTGAAAACATCTTACCTGTTGTCCATAATTGAATGATTGATTGCAGATGTTACAGCTGCTTAAATCTTGCACGTTTCTTTCACTTTTTCATTTGAAAACCTAGAATATGTCAATCTCAACAGCCAAAACCTCCTCATTCTTCCTTCTGGCACTGAAAAATGTCATCTTGCTCTGGTGTTACACATTGCAGCAAAAATGGTGCATCCCAGGTTCTCAGCACTGGAGTATACATATGTTATAGCCCAGGAGCTTGGTTATAAATTCAGGTTGGGAGAAAAATAGGAAAAAAAGCCCAACCCTTGGCAGGAGCAAATGAATAACTCAGTTTTGTGTGTGTCTTTTGACTGCAGTCAGGAATTGAGGTCAGCTGAGCAGTGGTTGAAAGATACACTGCCCTATGTCCTATTTCGGGTTAAGAGACATGGGCAGAATCCAGGTAATTTTGCACATTCTGTTTTATATTCTCTTGTGTAACTAAAACACCCAGTACAATCCCATTAGGATATGGTAGGCTGTTCCCCCTTTATACAGGGTGAAGAGAACTGTGGTTTATAGCATTCCCAACTCTGCACAAACTGACCTTTCACCATCCCTCCAATAAAAAGCTGCTTTTTCTTCATTTTTCTTTCTGCACCATTGCCCCTCCAGCAGGTAACCTTCAGCTGCTGCACTGCTCTCCTGCAGGCCATGAGTATCTTGGCTGTTGGCTTGAATTTGTTCCCAGTTTTCCATCTAAGAAACAAATTATGATTTTGGGGAGGTTTGAGGGCAAAAACTTGCCTTGATTGTTTGAATGGAATGGTCTTTGCTCTAACTAGTGGTGAATTTGCTTGTCTGCTGTTTTAGATTATGTACAGGCATTGAAATACTCAATCCAAGAGTGCTGTATTCTTGTACTCCTGAGTGTTTGTGGGTTGTTTTAAATCTTGGTCAGAGAAAATACCCGTTGCTTTTAGAGAGCACATGCCAAAACAAGATTTTAATCTCTAGTAGCAGGGTTTAGGATGGTGGACTCAGAGGTCACAGCCCACTGTGGGAATGCAAACTCCAAGGAGACAGAGTTGCAGAAGAGGAGCCCACATGCAAAAAGTGCCTGTGAGAGGTGTATGGATCTTCTGCTTGAGAAGTCTGGGAAATTATAATTTAGAAGGTTTGTTTTATTTCACTGTTTTTAGAAGAGCTTCAGAGGTGAAAACACATTTGGAGAAGTGGGCGAATGCAAAAGGATCTTGTTTCTTCAGTGTTGCAAATGAGTGTGTTTGTCTTCCACTTTTAGCGCAATTTTTTTAATAACAGGGAGGTTAATTGCCACGAGGAGTAAAATGCAAAGAACACACAGTGCCTATAGCAAACAGGAGCTTATTATCCCCACTGCAGCTGAGCGTGCAGACGTGTGGTAGCTGTCTGGTGGAGCATATGTTGCATTCTAATCAGGTGATGAGTAGTTGCTCTATGTCCGAAATAATTTTAAACAAACCTATTTTGCTACAGTAGTTGCTCCTAGACTCTTTAATTTTAATTTTTGTAACTGCTGATCACCCTTCTGGTTCTGTGAGTATGGTGGGTTCTTTCTTGAGAATCAAATCAAAGAACTTAATCTGTAAAAACTTCTCTCTGTGGTTTTCCAGCATGCACGTAGCTCAGTTTTGTTCCTCCTTCATTGAAGTGCTGCTTCATACAGCTTTTTGCCTGTTACTACTCACTACCTCTTCTCTAAAGATGAGCTTTCTGAATTTATTTCTGTGTTGAATGTAACCCTAGTCTGAGTCCACTTTGAGGAATTTTTCCACGCTGTTACTTCATGTCTTCTGTCAGATTATTGTAACTGGTTGTATGTTGCATCTTCATCAGGGCTTTGAGTTTGTTTCAAAAAGATAAATAGCAGCACAGACAGCAGTTTCTGTATTTTCTGGGTTCTGAAGGTCTTCCAAATTTTTCACATTGTTAAAAAAGTACATAACTTGCACCCCACAGAAGATATTGTAGTTATTTTGATACAAGAGTGAAAATTCTTCACAGAGAGGAGACACAAACACTACTCCAAATGTTGTGTTCTTTAGTTGTTTGTAAACTCTGCCATGTCTATTTTTTTTGTGCTGATGTGTCCTTACAGAACTGATGTTCTTGGCCAGGAAGTTGTGTAGTACTGAGAAAATCTATATCAGAACAAAAACTAGGGATTGTGATCTTAAACAGAGTGCCTGGGAATTCATTGAAATTGGATTAAAACGAACATGAAATCCATGCTTAGACATACTGTTTTGGAGAAGGCAAAATCAGTAATACTGTTCCTCCTCCATCTTACTCAAGTGCAGCAGTTGGAACAAATGGAGCTCCTTTGGGGAAGTCTTGCTGGCTTTGCTTGGAGGAGGGGCTTGGGACTAGACCATCTCCAGAAATCCCTGCAAACCCCAACTAGTTTGTGAGTCTCTTTAATGATTTAGGTCCTGGATTTGAGAGCATGTGCTTTAGTGAAAGAGGGTCTTAATGGATTTTTTTTTCTATCTTTGGTATGTATTTATACTTCCAGCCTGACACAACCTGTCTACTGTATTCATACAATCTGTGAGACTCAGCACGAGCCTTGCTTTGAGATGCTTCCAGTAGTACAAATCCAGTAGTACACATCCTGCGTTCTTGTCATTTTCTTTGATGTCCCTGGCTCTGGTCATCCCATGTTGGCTGCACTATATGCTTTAAACAAACTGTATCTTTGTTGAGTTCATATGTTGTATTGCATTAGAGTTTTGTAAGTCCTTTCTTCAGGGATATGAAGAGTACGTTATAATCTCACATACTGTTGCTTACGGATGGGGAGGATGTCAGCACAATCCTTTAAAGCAGGAACACCCAACATTCCTTGATGTGAACTAGAGGACCTTTGAGGTCCTTTCCAACCCAAACCATTCCATGATTCTATGATTGTGTAGCTGCAGGCAGCCACTGGTCTTCCTTCTGGCATGACAAGGGGAGAAAAACCTGAGGGATATTTTCTCTTTTGGAAAAGGGTGGTGTGTTCTCTGCATGAGTGAGGGTGTGCACTCTTAACAGGATCCTTGGGCTGTTGCTGAGAGGCTGTAGTAACACCATCACCAGCAGGCACTTCCTTCTCTGCTTGGTGTTGGTGACCACAGCTTTTCCTTTCCACAGTGCCATGCCTGAAACAAATTCCTGTAGTGTCCTTTCCACCTGTCTGACACAGGTTGCTCAGAAATTGTTTCTCAGGCAGGCAGGAGCTGCCAGCTCCTTAAAGGTGGCTGACACCTGGAGCTGCACAGCTGTACCCTCTGGATTGGCATATGCTTCCAGTTTGCCAGCTGCTGCTGGAAGTGCCAGTTTGACTTAGTTCTCCTGACAGAGCTGAATCCAGCAGCTCAGCACATGTCAGTAGCACCTCAGTCAGGAGCCCTGGTGTGGCTGAGGGCAAGGGCTGCACTTCAGAGGCTCCTTACCCTGGAACTGGGTTTTTATTTTAATTCAGTAAGGCACAGATCCGACTTGGGAGAACAATTCCAACACCTCCCACACGCAGGCCTAGTGATGGTACAGCATTTGAGTGGTTTGTTGTTTTTTTTTTTTAAAAGCTAATGAACTTTCCTCACATATTTGATAAATTGCTCCAGTGACTTTCAAAGGCTTTATGGATATGCAGAAAGTTCAAAACATGAGCCCTTCACTGAACTTCAGTAATGAAAAATTGAGTGATACTCTTAGGATGGTTGCAGCATATTCCACATGGTATGTTGTTTAGCTGCTGCAATTGTTCCATATTCTGGTATTACTGGGATAAATTAAACTAAATAGGAGGACAGGAGTACCTGCTGACAATTCAGTTAATGAGTATAAAATGAAACTTAGTAAAAACAAAGTGGAGAGAACAAGGCCACTTGGAGCAACTGCAGACTGGAAAGTAGCAGAGGAATGGAAGTGGAAGAAAGAACAAAAAAGGTTTTATTGACGCAGGTGAGGTCATAAATTTCATGTGTACCTAAGATAAAGGGATTAAACTTAGTATCTCCCTTTCCTTGATTGTAAAACTTGGAATCATGTTGCCTTTCTAAAGTTTTACTTTCTGTGCTGATTTGCTCAGCGTGAAGGAAGTGGAGATCAAAGGTGGCTGCTTGGTATTTATTTATTTACTTATTTTTAAATTCCAGTAATCAGCTCACTGAGTTGTAATGAGGGTGATGCTTCCTGGATTGCCCAGTGGTTTTTCAGGTAATTTTGAGAAACTTGTCACACCTCTGCCTTGTTTGAGGTAGGAGGGGCATCCCAACAATGCAGGAAAGCACAGAGATTGGCTGATGAACTCTGAGAGTGACTCAGGGTTGTCTGGAGTTCCTCTCTGCAGACCAGTCCTGTCAACTTTGTTTTCAGATTGCTGATAGTGACTCAGATTTTATTATCAATCTCTCAGTAATGAGAAACAACAGGTGCATGTTACAGGAAAGGAAAAGTCAGCAATCAGGAAGAAACCCCTGGATATAAATGTATTTTCCTAGTGGGTTCAGCTGAAATTCTCTCAGTGCTGAGCTGNGAGTTGTAATGAGGGTGATGCTTCCTGGATTGCCCAGTGGTTTTTCAGGTAATTTTGAGAAACTTGTCACACCTCTGCCTTGTTTGAGGTAGGAGGGGCATCCCAACAATGCAGGAAAGCACAGAGATTGGCTGATGAACTCTGAGAGTGACTCAGGGTTGTCTGGAGTTCCTCTCTGCAGACCAGTCCTGTCAACTTTGTTTTCAGATTGCTATAGTGACTCATATTTTATTATCAATCTCTCAGTAATGAGAAACAACAACAGGTGCATGTTACAGGAAAGGAAAAGTCAGCAATCAGGAAGAAACCCCTGGATATAAATGTATTTTCCTAGTGGGTTCAGCTGAAATTCTCTCAGTGCTGAGCTGCACATGTCTGAGCAGCTTCTGATCCGGGTGCACAGGCTGGTGGAGCCCCGAGCACTCGAGGACTGCTGGAGAGGAAGGCTGTAGCAGCACAAAGAAGCTTCCAACTCCCCATCTGGAAAAAGCCCCCACAGGAGCACAGGCAATGGTAATGCCATCTGTCTTCTGCTGAGCAGATCTCCTCTCCTGGGAGCAGGAAAAAAACTGGCGCATGGAGGTTGGATGCAGATTGCTGGGTGGTACCTGTAGGGACCAGGCTGCATTATTGTGTCCCCTCTCCCTTTTTTCAGTCAGTTTTGTCAGAATTCCAGTTCTGTTTATTTGCCTTTTGCCTTAGGACATTGATCTCCTTCCCTTGTCTCTTCCCAGCAGACAAGAAACAATGGATTCCTTTGTCCTCTTCTCCCTTGCTTTCATTCTTTTTTTCTTTTGATTTTCTGCAGTCCCTTCTAGCAACTGAAAGAATATGTCTTTAAATAATTATTTTCCTCATGCTGAATGCTCCCTGGACATTCTGTGAAAACACTGTCTCCATGACCCAAATCCATAGGAGCATTTTACATTTTCTGTACAGACCCACGTCCTTAAGTTTCATGCAGTCTCTTGTCTGGTGTACTCTGCATTAAATACTGGCCTAAGCAAAGAAAAGAGCAAGTGTCCCACTGAGTTTTAAAGTGATTTCCCTATTCCTACTGTTATTTTTAATATCAATTCTGCTGCAGGTAATAAGAGATAACAGCCCAGTGCCTTTTGTCCCACACTCTTTCTCCTTCAGTACAGTTAGCAGGGAATTAATTGCTTTAAAAGTAAATACCTGGTCATCCCTCACTGTCCATCAGTCATTAACATTCCAGGACATCCCTAAATTTGTGCGGATTTCCAGCTGATAAATGTAAAAAACCTGGGGAGAACAACACAGAAGATTTGTCTGCTCTTTGTCTAGCTTATCTTTATATTGTGGTATGAACTATCATGTTTAACCTATCTAGAGTTCTCTAGAAATATAAAGTACCTGATAAGATATTAACTGAAAACTGCTGATGGAAAACATTTACATGTTCTCTTTAAAACTCTTACAAACTCTTAAGAGCTCTTTAAAATGTGGGAAATTGACACCAACTTTTTCAGCACCCTCAAGTTCACTGCCTCAATCTGCAGCCTGTGCATCCTGAGACCAATTTATCCACTTTTCTAGTGGTGTGAAAGGCTTGCAGTCCAATTCAACAATATTCATTAAACTCCTGGAACACAAGACTTAATCATGTAGTTTCCCACCCTACTGCAGAACCACCGAGGCTTCCCCTCTTTGGCACCCAGCCCTCATTATCCCCTGGGTACCCGCTGTTCTCATTTTCTAAGAGGAACTGAGGGGGAATTCCTGCCAGGCAGCTCTGTGGAAGTTGCCCAAGAAGTTTTAACACCCTATTCCTGGATGATACTGTCCCATCCTATAGTTACCCTGCTTGGCTCCAGCTAGTCTGCAGATGCAGCTTCAAAATAAAATCAAGACACTATAACCTCCATACTACTCCCTCCCCCCTTATTTGGGCAGATAAACGAAATACAAACATATGGACTCCATAAATTCTTTGTGAATAGCCTGGTGGTAAATACATGGCCAAAGCAATGGTTATCATTAAGCAAATAATGATACCACTAGAGCATAACACAAACTACATTCAGGAGCAGATCCCCCCTAGCTGTGTAGCCCAGTTTGCCCAGTGCCACCAGGCTGATTGACACTGGTCCTTTGGGCTTGGTGTAATCAGCTAACTGCTACAAAACCAACAAGAAATCCACACAGTCCTCTTGCAAACCTTAAAGTGCTCTTGCTCTTCCAGCCCAAGGAATGGTGGAGTCACTCACCACCCCTGGAAGTATTTAAAAGCTGTGTAGATGTGGCACTGGAGGACATGGTTTAGTGGTGGGCGCTTGGCAGTGTTGGGTTAATGATTGGACTCAATGATCTTAGAGGTCTTTTGCAACCTAAATCATTCTGTGGTTCTGTGACAGCAGACCTTGCAATAAGCACAGATCATAATCAAGAATGCATCCACAGCTAAGCAAACCAGAGTAAAACAACTGAAATAAAATACTGCTGGAAACAGGTTTAAATATAGACTGACTCAAAAGCACGTGAAGAGCAGTTCTACTGCTGGGGCAAACTGTCTCTCAGTAATATAAAATGCCATAGGGAACATGTCAGAATAGTTTGCTATAACAAATAAACACATACACACACTCCGGCTCACTGAATTTTTTCTGCAATTGTAATTTCTTGCATGCAGTCTAGATAGTCCCAAAACTTTCTGAAGAGTAATGAAACTTTAGAGCATGTTACATTGAAATATGTATCAAAATAATCATCTTAAATTTATGTCACACCTTCCATGGAGCTCAGTTCATCGCACTTTTGCTTGTGTGACATCTGACCAGATTGTCAAAACCCATTCTTACAGGGTGCTGCAGGGTACTATAACTTAAGTGATTCATGCATGCAGCTGTTAGAACTGCTTGTTGGGTTGTGAAAAAGCTCGTGGTGCCAAGTGCTGATCTAGGAGAACTCGGATCTCCATCAGCCGTCTTGGCTCTGAGCTGTTACTGAACAACAGATGGTAGCAGGAGTTAAGCAAACTAAGAAAATATTCTAAGTTAAAGGCCTTGCGAGAACTGAAATTCTCAAGAAGATACAGAGAACAAGTGTTGAGGTTTGAACTAGTTTTATGTCCAAGTGATGTATGACTTTAAAGGGTACTCTCATTTCTGATAGCATTCACTATCATGGAAGTTTTCATTTAACTTGGGCAGAAGAGACCAGTGTGGAATTAGTATTACAGACATTTCAGGTACAGCTGGAAGCCACGACTCCTGCAGGTTAAGCTGCATTTGCCAGAATGCCTGGCACTGAGGAAAAGATGAAAGAACCCCAAGTCACCTTGTTTTGCAGTACATTACAAGCAGCAGCAGCAAAGGGACAGCATCATGGGCATTGACAAATTCTCCAGCAAAGCCAGGACAGCACCACACTCCCCAAATGGAAAAGTTGTAGAGCTGAGGTGAACAGAAGTGCACAGGCTCTCACTGTGTCCTTATCAGTAACATCAGCACAGAAGGGACAAAGCCAATGCAAGATGTAAAAAAGGTGGTTATAGCAATGATCCCAAACACAAACAGGTGGGTATAGGAGAGTGTGCGGAGTAAACCAAGAGTGGAAATTAATACCAGTGAGAAGGAAAGTACCTCTAATGTGATGTACAACAACTTCCCGTTCTTGGTCTTACCAAGACAGCACTCCAGTGCCAGATAGGTGAGGAACAAAAGGTATTTTCAGGACTTATAGATGCATTAACTCACGGGAATGAAGCAGTTTTCTGTAAAACTTCTTTACTCAGTGCCCTGGCTGAGTAAGAAAGCTGCTGCATTCCCATGACCCATCTAAATACACAGATTATCTTCAAAGCAGCTCTTTAAGCAGCAATACTGCAACTACACCCAACTGAGACTAAGTTCTCTGATTTTCAGAGAAGTGAGGACTTCCAGAACAACCTGGAGTTAAACCACTCAGCAGAAGATGAAACAAGGTATGAAGGAAGTACTCAGGCTGGCTTTCTTCTTTCAACATTTTTGGAAGGAGACCATGAAAATTTGCACATTAACTAAGTATTTTCAACCTTTCATTTTACTATACTTGAATTTCTTATACTGGTCATCCAAAAGGACCACAGTCCCAAGTTTCTAAACTTGTTTTTACTGGGTTTAAAAATACTTCAAAGTCTATTTTGGGGCAGTAAATAATCTTGCTATCATGGAAAGAGAAAACAGAACAATCAGATTACTCATTTGGGGAGGTATTACTCAGTGCAAGAAAGCGTGGGAGAACCAAGCTACTAAAATGAAACTCGATGGGATGAAATACATAAAAGTGCATTAAATTTTGTATGCAAACTACTTGGTTGAAAACAGAATAATTTCTTTAGGCTCAGGAATCAATATTCTGCAAAGTGCTGCACTCTACAGCACATCCCACCAAAACACTTAAGGATATGAGTAAGTTTCATTGTATCAGTAGTTCCAGAAGAGTAAACAGGATGTGAGAGTGGACATACTCAGACCACGGCCTTTTATCAGTTCCTTGTTTCTGACAGCAGCAATCAATGCTTAAGAGAACAGAAGAAGAATGCAGGAAGTGCTGAAGAGTTTCAATGGTCCTATAAATTCCTAAGTGTATTAAAAAGCACCACACATGAATAAACAACCTTACAGTTCCCAAAAACTCATAAAATTTCTTCTGTTTATGATGGACCCAGAAGGCCATAGACATGACCCATCTGTGAACTGGAAGTCGCCAGGCTTCCTGCTTGTTAGTGATGTCTCTCTGCACTGGAGGGTCTTTGGGACCACTAAAGCCTCTGTGTGCATCAGTAACACCCCTGGATCTCTTGCAAAAGGGAACCTGTCGTGGCTCTTGCTAACGCAGCCTGACACAGTTTGCCTCTACCATGGTAAGGACACAATTGTCTCCAGCTAGTCTGCAGATGCAGCTTCAAAATAAAATCAAGACACTATAACCTCCATATTCTTTCCTCCCCCCTTATTTGAGCAGATAAATGAAATACAAACACCCCCCAGGACACCCAAGTCCTTTTCTGCAGAACCATTTTCTAGTCAGTCAGGACCCAGCCTGGGCTCTGGACATCGTGACTAACCCAGGGCAGGGCTTTGCACTTGCCCTCCCTGAGTGCAGGAGGCCCCTGCCAGCTGCTCCAAGGGATTTCTGAGGCTTCCCTGCTGCCACCCTTCAGGAACCATCCATTGCCTTCAATCCAGCACCAAGTGGGGACTGGATACAAGGCTGCTCTGGCCCATCTTCCCATCCAAGAGCCCCAGTTCATGTAACAACCCCCAAGAAATGCTACTGGTAATCTGCTGCTGGTTGAATTTGCCCTGTCTGTCAAAGCCATTTCTGACAGTCCAGCTTGTATCACCTTATGGTTCACCTGCCCAATCCCTACCTCTCCAACAGAGCTTCCAAACAGTGCTTTGGGGACTGTGCTGAAAGCCTTTAATGTCAATGACATCCATTTCTGTGCTGCTCAACTCATCAGAAAATCCACTTAGCTTGGTCAGATGGAAATTGCCCTTGATAAATCTAGATTGACTGTTCTCACCTTTCCTGTACCTGGATGCAAAGCTGGACACAGCTTTTGTGAGGATTCACACTGTAATCTTCCTGTGGACCAAGGTCAGGCTGACCAGCCCGTAATTTCTTAAATTGTTCTGCTCAACTCTCACCTTTTCTCCACCACCAGCACTATCTCCCAGATTCCAGTGCCATTCAGTGCCCCACCACATGTTTCCTAGCCCAGGTTTACAGGCAGGTTTTTTGTTATGGGAGTTTGTTGGGGTTTTTTTAAGAAAGGGTGACATAACTTTCATGTTGACTGGCATATAAACACCCTTATTTGTGATACTGACACCTCAAAATTAAAAGAAAAAACAATGTGATCAATTTATGCGTATGATCCACATTGTGCTTTTGTCTTTGGAGGCAGCAAAATGGTCCACTTTGAATTTTAAGATATATCTTTTATGAATGGAACAAAGTGTCTTAGATTAAAAAAAAAAATTCTGCTTTGGAAACATTTGATTCCGACCTACAGATCTATGAGAGGGGTATTTTATAACACATCTCCTCCCCAAACTAGCAGTCCAATTTTAACAGTATCATTCAAGCTGTGAGGACTTGAGAAAAAATTCAAGAACTTGGGTAACAATCAGCACAAACCCAACACTGCGCTGCCACCTTGTGGCTTTAAGACGAAACTTCTGCTGCAAAGGTCAGAGAGTGGTTACGTTTTATCTTAAGGCTCTAATCAGATTAAAATGCACTTCTGGACAAGTAGCCCCTGGCAGCTTTTGGAATTTCCGTTCAAGTTTAAGAGGAATCGTATGTAGAAGAGATCAAGGTATTACCTGGTGCTGCCATGTGGATTCTGACATTGTTGTGCAGGTTAATAAGTGGACGCCTGGTCCCACAACATACAACTGTCTTTGTCAGTGAAAGAAGAGAGAAAAAAATATCTGTATCTTACAGAACAAATAAGATGGGGATCATGATTTAAACTATTACATTCAAGTAAAATAATGTAACAAAATACAGTTAAATAAATCCTAAAATTTAAAGCAACTCTTATAACCACAACATTTTTAAGCAATAATAACCTTTGCAAGAGATAAGTAACACAGCATCTATCACTAGATTTTACTGTAAATTACAAGCATGAGAACTAAAAACTTATAATAAAAGGGTAAGCTACAATAATTTGATTCCAGCTGAGGTTTTTCCCAGAGGAAAAACTAGCAAATACTACACAACACTAGCAAATATTAAAATTTGCATTACAACAGCAGCAGTTTAAAATGCAATTGACTGTAAAAAGTATATTTCAATATCTGTCAAAAAAAAGTATCTATACTAAAGAAAGCTGCTGTGTTAACCATTAAAATATACAATATACAGTGTCTGATCACTTTCACCCTATTGCAATTTTAATAATGTAAAATAGTAATTTAGAATAATTATCTTCCAATTTTCTATCCACAAGAAGTGCTTGTCTTTAAATTACATAGCTTCTATTTATTTTTTGAAGAAGCATTAACATTTTCTGAAGCCTCTCAGCTACTTTCAATGGGTTAACCAATTTGGTTCCCTTAAAAACAGTGTTCAAAGCTTTCCTACCTTCCCCCTTCCAGTAATGAAAAGCCCTGAAGAGTGAAGGAAAGAATATAAGGTAAATCAACATCAGGGTATATGTGGTCTTTCTCAGCCTTATGTGTCCTCATATAAAAGCCTGCTGGAAGACAGATGCTCTCTTGGAAGAGCCTCCAACAATCCCTCTCATTTCCCATTTGCCAAGCTGGCACACTCAATGTTATGCTGCAAAGTTTGGCTCTACAATCTTGGTGCTGCTGTAGCAGTTTTGTTCTGCACATCAGCTGAGTGCTGCTGTTGGGTGGGCTGAGGTTTTCTTCCTCCTGCTTGGATAACCTCACACATTCCTACAATAGCTCGGGATCTAAGTTTAGTCTGACAATCAATGATAAACCACCACACAGAACAGAGGACAAGCTTGATAGACACAGAATGAACTGTGGAGAGAAACTGTCACACTTTACTAGATGGATTTTCCCCATGAGGACTCCATGCCCAGGTAAACAGCACTGTTGGAGTCTAAAGAAAGGTAAAGGCAACACTAACAGCTTATAGCTGCAGTATCTGCCATGACGAAACAATATTACAACTAACCAAAAACTACAAAGGAGCAGCATATGCAAGTTTGTACACATACAGCAGAGGTGGGAGTTTAATAACAGTTACATTTTGCTAGGATTCAATTTTTTAATCCAGTTTGATCCTGTCAAAATCCAAAGCCATCATCATGTAGTGCTGGCATTTGTTCTTCCCTAACCAATCCACCCAGAGGTGTTTTTGAAAGAACCAGACCTAACAAACCTAGGGACAAAGATACTGCTTCCATTTTTACTTCTACTGTTGGAAGAGATTCAGATTTAAACAATTTGTAGACTGATGACACTTCTTAGTGTCTCACAGATGATGGCAGCAAATACAGCACAGAGGCAAAGCATGTCTTATCCATATTCATAAAGAAAAACAGGATATTGTCATTCAGTCACACCTACATAACTTGGGGTTTGTGCCCAGCCCTGAGATAACCTGATGCAGCTGTATTTTATATCACTTGCTGAAAAAGAAATAAAAAGAAAGGCTATGAATTGGCTACAAAGCAGGGTCTGAATGAGTAGGACACTAAAACAAAAAGAGGGGAAGAGGCGTTTGTTCTGTTCAATACACACCAATCAGAGAATGGCACTGGTTAGATCTGTGAGACAAGATGTATTTATTTTTATTGTCCATGTTGTCTGGATCATCTGTAGAATGGCTCACTTTTCTCTTGGAAAGAAAACAGACTTCTGACCTGAACTGCAAAACATATGGGAACTATAATGTGCACAGGACAAATGTTATTGAAGGAGACAACTCAAGTGTATTTGCTCTTCTCACTGAGCTCCTTTATAATATGTTGTGGGTTTGTTCTAATGCAGGCTGTAGATACAGGAGACTACTGACATAATTTACCACCTTAGATGTCCTTAAATATCTGCTATCTCTGAAACCACACCTTTCTAGAATTTACTCACATATTAGGCTTTAAAGAAATAATTTTATCCTGATCAAATCAGTTGATTTCCTCTTAGACATAAAACTGTGCTCTTGCAGATATATGTCACCAGTAATGATACACAGACCTCAGAAGTTTCTCATCCATCTGTAAAATCATTACTGCAGGATATTTTCACCCATCAACATGCTGGCTCCTCAGGGGATCTCCTTCCCTTGGAACAGCAGGCAAACTTTGATTTTTGACACTTTGCACTGAGTAGGAGGGGAAGAACACATAATAACAAAAAGGCACAGTATTAAACCAAATTTCCTGCTCAATTAGCAAACCAGACAGTTTCTCTGTCTCTCCTACCCAGTCCTAGGGGCACCCAATGTACAGCTCTATAATCAGTGTGAATTCAAGACAAGACCTTGTGAGTAGGAGTTAATTAGCCAAAGACACACAGGTTTGTTTTTTTTCCGTAGGCAATATAAAGATTTACAAACAGTCCCCAGTCTTACCCCCAACTGTTTATCTGAGAACTGCAGAACTAGAATAGGAACTTTCCTGAGTAATATTTGAGTCTTTTGGGAGATACAGGCAGCTTCCACACATTCTGAAAGCAGAGAAGCAAGTGAAATGGTAGCCACTAACTCATTTCTTATATGTCTGATGCACCATCCCTATGCAATACTGACCAGACTGTTCTGTGCTCCTCCTGCACTGCTCCTTCCAGCCTCTAAACTTCTCCAAGCCCTCCTGCCTTTTCCTTCTCCCAGCTCTTCACACAGCATCATCTGTGCTAAAGCACAACCATCTTTCAAGCAGCTAGAGGATAACAAATAAGAACATTAAGCCATGAAATACGTGCCATTGTTTACAGAGGACAGCTTTCTCTGAAATATAGCAGTGATTAAATGAGCCAAAAAACCATATATATCAACTGCTTTGAAGCACAAATCATTTGTAAACAACATGTCTCATCTCTCCTGGAGCCTAGAAGCAAAATAGTATTTTCAGTCTCTCACCCTCAGGAGAAAAAGCAGATAAGATATTTAAAGGTTTCAGTTTGAAAGTTGTATTTGACTGGAAAACACTTTTGTTCACTGCTTAAAGCCTCAAATGAAACAAATCCAAGTTTTAGAACTCTTTCCTAAAACGAACGTCTAAATGCAGTACCCCAGAGATTCTTCCCATTCATAAAACTCAGCTTTGTTGTTTAAAATAATTGCCATAGGGGCAACATTTTTATCTGCCCTGTGATAAACTGACAGCTGAGAACTGCACCAGATCTGCCAGCACCCTGACTTCATCTATTACAACTTTGAAAGCATACATAATGCTGTGGAATTCCTGCACACTCCAACTAATTCTTTCACTACTAACTCACTTGACTTAGACTTTTTTTGTTTGTTATGGGGATGAAGACAAGATAACTTTTACATTTTTGCTCAAAATCAAGACTGCAGTAAGAACTAATAAACTCTCCCACTTTAAGTGGGTCCAAATCATGCAGAACAGGAAAACTAACCAGATCCATCAGCCTGTCCAGGCTGACACAGATGGTCAGTCTAAGTTGGCACAGATGGTTGAACCAGTAGTGAAGGAACACCCCCAGGACACCCCAAAGGGCAAAAATGCTTTCAAAGTGTCTCTGCATAGGGGCTACAAAGGGCTACACTGGGGCTAGAAAGGATGTCATCTTGTAGCTCATTATGGCTGATACATCCAAAGCCACAAGAAGTACAGCTATGAAGAAGTGCTGTTATTCAGCAACAGCCACCCTTTATCCTTTGCTAAAGCATCTTCTGTTCTCTTTGGATAGCTGCAGTATCCTGACATGTAAATACTCGGAATGCTTTCAACAGGATGCCAAATAAATGTGTCCCTAAGAGGAAGAAGTCAGGCTCTCAACTCACACTGCAAAGACCTTTAAATCTCTTCAAACAGAAATGGCTAGAGTGGAGGGGAACAGGTGAAAAAACGTTACTTCACCCAAAACATACTAATTACAGTTGAGAAGCCTGGGGAGCATGAATGGCAGATTTTGCTTTTGAAATTCTGGGCTAAGAATTTGAGAAACAGAACGCTACCTCCAAGTGCCACAAAGATTTATTTGTTTTCCTGTAAAATCTACTCCTTTTATTCTACAGTCTAAAATCAGCCGCTTAATTCAGCATTTTCCTGAGATAAAGACCATTGTAGTTTTCTCTTACACAGAGCTGGTTTCTAAGAC
This sequence comes from Neodrepanis coruscans, assembly GCA_013400695.1. Lineage (NCBI taxonomy): Eukaryota > Metazoa > Chordata > Aves > Passeriformes > Philepittidae > Neodrepanis > Neodrepanis coruscans. The sequence goes on along the minus strand of VYZS01083587.1, from coordinate 12,224 downwards.
AAAAGTCTTTCTTTTAAGAAACACAGCAAGACCCCTACAAAAAAACAACTTTGAGGGACTGTCCAGTAGTACTTCACTTCTCCAGCATTGACAATGCCATGCAAACTGGTCTCTACAGTGATAGGAAACAAAAATGAGGAATAGGCTGGTTTATGGAGATGTACTCTTGAGTGCTGATCATTTTTCAGACCACTTCATGTGCTTTTTTTGAGTGGGTATTAAGGAAAATACAAAGTTTACAGCGTAGATGATCAACTCATAAAAAAGCTTTCCAATAAAGACCTTGCAATGAGGGTACTGAAAAATTAACTGTTGAGAAAAGCTTTCCTGCTCCAAGCCTGGTGTACTATTGCTTTTTCTATCAAATTTACCACAGAAAGATTAAAACTGTTCAAGCTGTCAGTAATCACAATGTTTGTGATAGCTTAAAAAAAATTAACTAGAAATTAGCAAATTCTCTGTTTGGAAAAGCCTTCAGGCCTGGCTGACTTCCCTAGTTAGCTCACAAAGAAAATGCTGTGTGTCCAGAATGGATTCACACTCACCTGAAAGCATGCTGGGAGCAACTTATTTCTATTCTGATCCCACAGAAGTGTGTCCTAACACGAGCAATATGGAGAGAATGTTCTGAATTCTGTATCACATCAGGAACACTGGGTAAGAGAATATAGTGGCCCCTTCCAGAGAGGCATATCAAAACTAGGGAAAAGGAGAAAGCTGACTCAAAATAATCTAGAAAGCTTTAAAATATAAATGTTTATTTAGCTACAATATTTAAAAATACAATAGAAAGATATAAAACATAGACATTTCATAACTAATTCACATGCTAAAAGGATAAATTGACTCGCCGTAAGGAGAAGACTTCATGAAATTCATGGACATTTTAGCCTCAAGGCTTATTTCATCAAGTTTTAGACCTGAAATATTGAACAACCATTGCAGAGAACTTGCTCTCCCACATCAGCATAACTAGGAAAAAAAAAATAAAGAAAACCAGAAGAAACAAAGTCAGCATGTCTCCTGTTTCTGGAACATAACAAAGAATGTCATCCTATTCCATTATCAACTGCAACCACGGGACTCCCACACAGCACACTCAGTATTTCTTCCTATCACAGAACTGTTAACAATGAGGGTGAAAACTTAGGAGTGCATTCATTCATCACTGGCCAGCATTGCTGGTGAGAAAGCAAGAGGAATTTTTGCCTCCCACAATATTTAAGTAAGAAGATAAACTAGACTTGAACTAAGGTTGGTTACAACTGCTTCACACAGGCATTTTGGTTTGCATGTTTCAGAAAGTTTTACTGCTGGAAAAGCATGAGAAGGATTTCAGTCCTTTATGTGGATAAGCTAGATATCTGCTGGGCACAATTTTTAGGGCACATATAATTAAAATAAGCTTAAAAACTTGAAAGGCACTCACTCAATAGTGGAGCACAAGGAGCAGGTAACCGTGTTACAGCAGCTGCAGAGCCGTCTGCAGTTCTGGCAGACAAACCGGTCACACTGTGTACACACTTCCTTGACATCAGCGGTTCTTACACAAGATGAGCAGGCTCTGGAAGCTCCCAAGGGCGGAACTGCTTGGAAGAGATACGACAGAGACGTGACATACTTCACAGCAAGACGGAGAAAGCACCTGGAAGTCCCAAGAACTGCAGAGTCTCCGCTCACAGCTACAGGTGGCAGCACTCTGCAGGATACACGGGCAGGCACCGGCACAGGGAGCGCTGCTCGGAACTTCTTTGGTTCTTTCCTGCTCAGTGGCAAACCTCTAAGGGATTCTAACTCACACCCTACATGTAACAGTTCCCAAATCCGTCAGCGAAGCTCAAATCTGACACTTCCTTTAAAGAAAGTCAATAAAGAAGATCTATGCAGTACACAACTACTCATCACAGTCTACAGCCTCCTCGCGAGGACCAGTGACAGAACCCGAGGGAACGGCACGGAGCTGTGCCAGGGGAGGTTCAGGCTGGATCTTAGGAAAAAGTTTTCCAACCAGAGTAGCTGAGTACTGGAACAGGCTTCCCAGGGCAGGGATCACAGCACCAAGCCTGACAGAGCCCAAAAAGCGTCCGGACAACGCTTTCAGGCACATAATGGGATTGTTCGGGGTGTCCTTTGTAGGGCCAGGAGTTGGACTCGGAGAACCTTGTGGGACCCTCCCAACTCAGGGTATTCAGTAGGCTCGGCGGGCACTTACCCCTCTCCGTGGGTCGTCGCAGCAGTTTCCCGTCGTGGCCGATGAGGAGCTGCCCGCTCCAGCGGGATCCCCCGTCCTGCGCCTCCCCGGCCGCCTCCGGCTCCGCCGAGCGGGCGGCGGCGGGACCGGCGCCCTCCATGTACGCCTGGGCTCCCCTGAAGAGCAGCCGCCGGGTCCTTTCTGCCAGCGGGAGTCGAGAGCAGAGTTAGGGGCAGCCTCCCCATCCCCGCGGGGAGCGGCGGCCGGCGGGCACATCCTCCCGGCGGGATCGCCCCGAAGCTCCCCCCCCCACTCCTCCATCCCCGGCTCACCGAACACCTCCCGCCGGTACTCCTCGCCCCGCACGCCACGGCTCAACTCCCGCAGCCCTACGCGGGTCTTCAGCTGGAGCGGGGCCGCCTCCCCGAAGGGGTAGGAGCGTTTCGGCATGGCGGGACCGGCCCGCGTCCCGCCCCGCGCCGCGTCAGCGCCGCGCCGCTCCCGGCCCGCCCATCCCCGATAGAGCCTTTGGCAGCCGCCGCCGTCGCTCGGTGCTTCCCGCAGGGAAGCGGGGGCCTCGTCCACACGCAAAACGCCGCTTCCCGCCGAGTTCCGAACGCCCGGCGCTGCCCGCCGTGGTTGGCAGAGGGACCCGCCCGGCCCCGCCCGCTGTCACCGCCCCGCAGGCGTCACCTCCGTGCGCCCGCACCGCGGGTGAGAACCAGGCGGGGCAAAGCGAAACAAGGTTTGGGTTTCGGGTTTGTCAATAAACTCAGAATCACAGGGTATTCCGAGTTGGAAGAGACCCAGAAGAATCATCCGCTGTTACTCTTAGTCCTGAGCAGGACCAACAGTCACACCATTTGCCTGAGAGTATCATCTGAACGCTTCTTAAACTCTGTCAGGCTTGGTGCTGTGACCACTGTTGGGAGCCTGTTCCAGTGCCCAACTACCCTCTGAATGAAGACCTTTTCGTAGTATGCAGCCTAAATTTCTCTTGGCACAGCTTCATGCTGTTCCCTCGGATCCTGTCACTGGTCACTGCAGAGGAGATCAGTGCCTGCCCCTTCTCTTCCCCTCGTGAGAAGTTGTAACTGCCGGGAGGTCTCCCCTCAGTCTCTTCCAGGCTGAACAGACCAAGTGACCTCTCCTGCTCCCCATACGGCTTCCCGTCAAGGCCCTTCACCATTCTTGTTGCCTTCCTTTGGATGTCTTTAATAGCTTAATATCTTTCTTATATCGTGGTGACCAAAACTGCCACAATATTCCAGGTGAGGCCGCCCCAGGTCAGAACAGAGTGGGACAATCCCCTCCCTCAAACAGCTGGCAATGCTTTGCCTAATGCCTCCCAGGACACAGTTGACCCTCCTGGCTACCAGGGCACTGCTAACTCATATTCAACTTGCCATCGACCAGGTCCACCAGGTCACTTTCCTTGTTTCCCAGTCTGTCCATACATCCAGGGTTGTCCCCTTACAGGTGCAGAATCAAGCACTTGCTCTGGTTAAACTTCACACGGCTTGTGATTGCCCAACCCTCCAATTTGTCCAGGTCTCTCTGTAACACCTTTCTGCCCTCGAGGAAGTCACAAGCTCCTCCCAATTTTGTATCATCTGCAAACTTAGTATCCCTTCAACTCTTGCGTCCCAGTCGTTTATGAACCCTCTTTCCCGGTCAGTGCTTTTGGCCTCGCCTTCTCTTTGCAGGCTCACTGAGCTCTTCTCGCAGCCTAAACTCCTGTACAGAATTGGGCTGTCTGAATGCTGTGGAACAAACAAATATGTGCACAAACACAAGAATTCACTTTTTAAAACACTACTAAGGAGGCTGGAGAACCCCTATCTGATCGGGGGTTCCAGGGGGCTCCTCAGTGCAGACAACAGCAGGAGTCGGTTCACCACTAGTGGGCACAGTGAGATTTTGGGGACTAACACTGAGTTTCAGCTAAATCCAGAGACTTTCTGCTGTGACAGGGAATTACTGCAATGAATTTATTATTTATAGGTAAACTCTATAGCACCCCAGGTGTGGTTTCATGGGTTAAAAGCCTCAGGTGACATTCCAAGTAGCAACCGGTCTGGTTACTATGTATATTTTGAAAATACATTGTTTTCCTAAGGGCAAACAAGTTTAAAACTGGTGGAGAAGTTCCGGCCAAATGTTTTGTGTAATTTGAAGAATGTAATCGGTCATGTTAGTTGTATTTCTTCCATAGGTCTCTGAATTCCAAACTTTCCAGGACTATGGACAGAATCACAATCACGTACAGGAATGCATTTTCCATTAATAAATTTACAATCTGCTGAGAACAAAGGGCTTGTGAACACTCTTGATTTCTTTGTTTTGTTCTGGTCAAAACAAAGTTATTAAGCAAAGAAGAAATCTTCCTGAAAAAAAAAGACCAAACCAGAAAACCCAAACAATGAAAACCTCCCAAAAAGCAGGGATAGAATCAATATTTTTAAAAAGGTTTTCTTGCATTCAGAAACTCACAAAAGCTTCTGCAATTTCAGTACGAGCACAAGATTTAGAATGGCAATCATTTATATGAAAGTACAATATGCAAGACATACAATATAGATAAATGTGTTGAAAATGGGCCACAATACCTAATGGGCTAATTATGGTTTCATTCCTCAAAATCTTCTTAAACTATTGAGACATCAAGACCAGTAGTATTGAGCACAGTGCTTAACTACACCTGTAGAATCACAGAATATCCTGAGTTGGAAGGGACCCACAAGGATCATTGAGTCCAAATCTTGGCTCTGCACAGGGCAATCCCAAAAATCATACCATATGCCTGAGAGCATTGTTCAAACAAAACTATGCTTTCACTGTTTGCTGAATGGCTAATAGTTTGCAGGTAAAACCACTCTGATTTCATACAAGTTAATGTGAATTTTTTTTTCTGTAGAGCTGATCAGTGCAGCCTTGTGGTCTGTGGAGTGGAAGCTACCATTATTAATTCACAGTAATTCCCCCAAAATCCCTTCTGAGCTCCAAAGTCTTACTCTTGCTACTCTTTCTTTAGCTTAAAGATTTCTGCTTTGGCTTTTTCTGCACGCACTTGCAAATGGGTGCTTAAGGATGTTCAGCAGATAGTTTTCCAACTGCACATTGAAACTCATGTCCTTTACTTTCTCTTTAAGGAAACTTCGTTGTAAATATTCATTAGCTAAACACTCTAATGTCCCTGAAGCTCTCTGGGGAATATGGATAAATCAGAATGTTATTCCAGCAGGGAGGAGCCCTGTCAGGATACAGGGCAGAAGATCACATGTTCCATTAATATGGCATAGGATAAGCATGGATGGAACTCAGCTGAGAACTGGATGAAAATATGAAGAAACAGCTGAAAACACTATTGTGCCTGTGGAGGAGTGCTCTGAAGCTGATCTGAAGAAGTAGAGTTGAAAGAGAGCAGCTTATGCTGCAGCAGTTCTGCTGGGGCTGTCATTAAAGGATAATTTTAAGGGTATTTTCACAGAATCACAGAATATTTTGAGTTGGAAAGGAACCACAAGGATCATCAAGTCCAACTTTCCCTGAGTGCTGATTGCATTTGACATGTGCCATCACTTCTCCACTGCAGGGCACATGCAGAAATATCCTATTGCAGGTCTTTGAGTCAGCCTTTGGTGGTGACATCTCTAAACAACTTGGCAAGACTCAGCCTCAACAACATCTGCTACTGATCAGCCATCTCCTGCTTCTAAGCTGTGAAGACAAAATAATTCTGTCTGCTGTGCAGCAGCACACCTGAGCATCCTGCAGGGAGGGAATTGGCTCACCCACATGTCTGCTGACTTGTTACCCAATAGAATGATGCTGAGTGGTTTATTAGTTTCAGAGCAGTAAGCCTTGTGGAAGATCCACTGGTGATTTGGAAGTAGCAGAAAGGCAGAGATCTGATCTGACAAAGCTTGCTGGCCTTGAGCATTCCTGAAAATTAATGCTAACAGTGTTTCAGGTTAGTTAATGAGATTCTGAATGTGAAAAAGCAAACTCAACAAATCCCAAACCACTAAAGGTAACTGTGAAATATGATGATTTTGGTTTATCCTTGAAAACCTTTTTGTGAAAAATCCCAGTGAATGAAAATTACAGTCTTTTTCTTGCTATTGTTCTTCTCCTGTGCTTGTGTGACTATTACAAACCAGATTGCCTGGTTGATAACTTTATCAATTATGGCACAAAGAAAAATTGCATCTCATTTTTTTCCAACCGTTTCTGCTTCCAGAAAGCAAATTTAAGGGGCAAAATGGACTGTTGTTAAGCCTGTTCTATATTTTGTTTCTATCAGTGCTTCAAGAAAGTCAGGGCAGGCACAGAAGGACTTTGGCCGTAGTTCACCTTCATCACTTCTACATTTTAAAATTCTGAAATATCCTGAGTCAAAATTTCCATCTGGATCTTAATGTTTAACAGCTGTCAACAGGCCTATTCCTCAGCAATTTTTCCAATCCCCTTTTCAAAACTGGTAACATTTACTTTCTTATTTTGTCTAGCAAAGTCTATAACAGAGCAATATATTATTTAAAAAACATTTCATCAAGTTTGTTTTCAGTTTGCTCCCTCTTAACTTCCTTGTGTGTGTCCTAAGTCCAATTTTATAAAAAATAATTAATAACCTTTCCCTATTGACTCTGAATTAGATCCATGACCACGAAAGTGTCTGTCATCCTCCTTCACTTTTCATTCAAGCCGAAGGATTTTGTTCACACTGAAGCACTCCTTTGCACTGTCCTGATCCCCATCACCTGTGACACACCCCAGTGCATGGTTAGTCATGTGGGAAGGGAGGGAGCCCTGGGTGCCCCAAGGACTCCACACAGAGAGTGCCTATGAGGCTGAGTGCACTCAGCATACCTAAGCCTCACATGTCCTTTTCCATCTCTCTTATGGTCTCTATCATCCTTCCTGGGGCTGGCTGGCCAGTGTGCTAGCTACACCTCTGGGCAGGACAAATCTAAAGGTGTTTTCTTCTTGGTCCCTTCCCTAATAATTTCTGGCATATTATTTGCCATTTTGATTACTACTGAAGTACCAATGTGATCCTTTCAGGGAACTATTCATAAATGGATCACAGCATTATTCCCCAGAGTGCCTACAAATTGTGTAGATTTAGACTGTTAATACTTCAGTTAGCAATTACAAATGTAAAGATTTTGTTTGTTTCTGATCCATCTGTAAGACAATCATAATAAATGTTTACCTGTCAGTCAATGCTTCCAACCACTCCAAAATATAATTAGAAATAAACAAGTAGAAC
>VYZS01083584.1:29651-58449 GCA_013400695.1 Neodrepanis coruscans | reverse complement strand
CTCGCAATCTTGGGCTCAATGGAGTCACGTTAGCACCTTTTTAAATACTCCATTGATTTTAGAATCGCTGTAATGGTCTATCAGTATTGCAGAATTCGGAGTGACTGTATTGATCTCAGTGGCTCCTGTTGCACCGAGCCTAGATGTTACACAACAGGGGTTCTTTCGAAGTCGTAGTAAAGGACATTTGAAAATACAGGTGCAGAAATGTGGCCTTTCGCTTGCTGAGAATGACTTTTAGGCGTCATTTTGCAACAGGAATCTGAGATTTTGAGTCATATGCCATCTTCCTATTTCTTTAATANTTATTCGTGCACTCTGTGAAGTCACACTAAATGACCTCAACTTGGCACCACAGATGCTTTAGTGTGCTTCAGTTGGCAATGAATACGTTTCGAAACGACCTTGACTATCAACAACCGCATTCCATGGGACTAATTCCCCAAATAACAAGTTGGGGATAACAACTGCCTTCAAATGCAGAGGGCTGGAAAAAAGCTACTGCAAGGAATAAACTTCCTGTGTATTTTTTAGTGTTTTTGGCTATTGTGTGCCATTGCTGATCCCTAGGAAAGAGGTTTCTCTGTGTCTGTCTGGAACAGTGGACTCAGATCTTTAGATTTCTGAGATGACTCAAGGTTTTCAGTCCTCAAGCAAGTGATCCCTCTTTCATTGAATAACCAGAGCTAAACAGCAAGACTTAGTTTACGGTTTCTAAGAGAGAATAAATATGACTATGAGGCATTCTTTTCTTTTGGAGATAGCGATGTGTCTCTATTTGGCTACAAATGACAACTGAAGAGGGGTTTCTCAGGTCCCTGCAGAACCATGTTCTGTCCCATTCATTCTCAAGCACATCTGTCTGAAGTGCCCGCAGGGCTTCCTAGCACAGGCAGAACGCTTGGATTGCTGGTTATCACTGTATACCAGGTAGAAGATATGGACAACAAGGGAATGACTGAGAGAGGCATTCCTTGAATATTCCAGAACTTATTTACTGTCAAAGACAGAGAGAACACTTTAAAGTTCAGACTAGGAAATAATTGTATGGCACAGAGACATAAATATTAGTACATAGTAGCCACTGAAAAAAGTCAAACCAACCCTCCAAAATGCCAGAGACTTCTGTAGAAAAAGTTCTGACATGGGGANTCATATCATTATTAAAGAACTCTGATGCAGCTGACTTGTTGTTTGAAAAGTGGTCAGCTTGCCAACTGATAACTCACTGTGAGACGTGGCATAAGGGATATTTGCCAGACTGTTTTCACATGATAAAAAACAGAATTCAGAGACAGTTTTGATCAAAATTCATTTGCAGTTATTCTCCTGTGTTGTGTAGAAAATCAAAACTGGTGGTGACCTGTTATTCTGACTAAGCTCAGCATCTGAGACATCTTTGTGGGGTAATGTCAGATTTGCAGTGAACTCTGCTCATAAGCCCTGTGAATAGAGGATGCAACCACCTAGCAAGGCTTTAAGTGACAAAAGGCAGCTGAGTGGGCTCTGGCGCTGTTCCTGCCTCGGTTCCTCTAGCTCACACCTATGAAAGCTGTAATAAGTTCATGGCAGTATGAGAACCATCACTGGTTCTTATACACCATATTTCTTCCTGTTCTTCCTAATTCTCTTGTGGCATGTAAACATATACCTGTGAGCTTCAGAAGCTGAAGACTGCTCCATGAAACATAGCTGCAGAAATGGGTGCTTTTATTCCTTCATTATGAATCTACCTCCATGAGATCACCACAGGCTCTGATTCACAATTAATATATCTTCTGCAAATAATGAGATGAACTGAAGTAACTGCAAAGAAACTCAATTAGCATTGTAGCTAATAAAAATCATAGTTGTGATAGAAAAATGATTCATAACTGCAGAATGTGCTTCTGCATGTTTTTCATTACTTAGCGTACACTAACTCTTCCAATCTAATATATCCCTGCACTTCCTGAACAACACGTAGTCTTCCCACTGAGCAACATCTAAAATTTGTATCTACTCCAGAGTGGTTTTAACTGGCACTTCCTATTGCCAGTATCATCTTCTTCCATAAAAGGCAGTAAAACACAACTCCTAGCACACAGTGTTACCTGCTTCTGCATACGAAACACTCCATAGAGGAGACCACATAACTGTCAGTTAAAACTTGTCTGCAGACATGCTTCTTAGACAGCTTGCCTGGCAACAGCAGTGGTGAGATTTTAGTCATTAGACTTTCACAAACCTCTAGATGTCAATGGTTGCATATGTAGATATGCCAGTTTTTCTAGTGTTTTATTTTGCAAAATAGGTTATAACCTCTTTTAGTGCTAACAAGACATGCTGAAATACATTAATAAGGAGATTTTTCATAGAAGCATTGATAGCTGTTCAGTGGCCATGGAGATTCTTGGAGAGGTTAGTCTGTAATTGCTACTTGTGACTCTGAAAAGCTCTTTCTCTCCTGATATCTTTTACAAATAATACTTTACTCTGGTGGTAATTATCTTCCATCTATGATGGCAGAAAGAATAATTCTCTGTTTCAAATTGCTTTCCATATTTCTATTTCTGTAAGTAAAAATCTCAATTTATTATACAAGCTTAATAGAAGATAATTGGAAACAAACTCAGTATTTTTAACTATAGTGATGAAAAAGAGGTGTGTGTATATCAATATCAAACTCACAGATCCTTTTTCATCTGAATTTTCCAGAAATTTTCTCACTGGACATATGTTAAGTCCCACTGTGTTCATTAAGCTGGGAGCTACTGCATGTAGTTTGGCATTTCAGAGTTTTTAGCACAAAAAAGTTTTCCCAATAATCATGGTAATGTTTTTATTGACACAACTTGAAAGTCTGATTGGTTAAGAGCAGTAACATAGGCCAGAATGAACAGGTAACATTCAATGACAAAATCTTTACTGTGAATAAATGAACATTATTATTTTCCTCTATGTTGTAGAAGGCCAAGACAGACAAGAGCCTGAAAGTTGATTCTATCCTGGCAGTAATGAGCTAGAACAACCCCTGAACACCAGTGTGCAACTTCTGAAATAATTTGATTAACATTTTGCTTATGCATTTGATTAGTACAAAGTAGGCTGTAAAAAAACCTTCTTGTGCTACAGTTCATCTCTGGTATAATTCCACTGATCAGAGCCCAGTGGGAGTGATAAAGATGAAAAAGAGATCCATTCTTCCATTAATAATTTATATTCTTTTCTTTCTAAGTGACCTACTAAATGGAAATAGAAGAATTGTCTGGAAATATCTCAGATGTAAAACTGGATGCACAGTGTCTATCTATATCTAACTCACAAGATTTTCAGTTGCTCAACAAGAGAAGACTTTACTAGTTTGGGGAGTACATGGACAGGCATCAGAGGAAAACAGAGACATAAGGCAAAAACTGTATAAACAGCATGATCTTTTCCATAATCCTTTCTGATAAGTTTCAGCCCATCTGAAGCAAGTTACAACTATAGTGGGGAAATATGAAAACATTCCTAAAAGGTACATATTTTTACTGATCACATGAATACCAGTCAGATTTAAATACCCACCAAATTAGAGTTTCCATAGTCAAAATTCTCATTTTAGCACAAAGCAGAGTTAATAACTTAAGTTTTTAAATTATGGGATTAAAAGACTATCTTCACACACATGCAAAAGAACGTGGGGCACAAGAGAAGGCAAGAGGGGAAGCTTCAGTAGCCCAGATGGGTAAATAGCCCCCACTCTAGGGCAGTGTAACAATCTAATTTCGAAGCCATATAAGCCTAACTGGGAATATTACATTTATTTAAGGCTTTAAAATTTTTTAAAGCCTTTGGGTTTTTATTGTCTCAGAATTCACATTTGGAGAAAATAAGTGTTTTGACGAAAGGGTTTACAGGAATAACATATAACCAAGGATAAACATTACACTAAAATATTAGAAAACACCAGTTGCATACAGTCTAGTGAAATACTATTCATCGGTTTTAAGCTACTCAAAAGAGAAGGGAAAGAGTAGAGGAAGTAATAAGATTAAAAGAGTGAAATAAAAAGAGAATGAAAGAGTAAAAAAGAAGAAAAGAAAAGAAAAGAAAAGAAAAGAAAAGAAAAGAAAAGAAAAGAAAAGAAAAGAAAAGAAAAGAAAAGAAAAGAAAAGAAAAGGAAAGAAAATAGTTAGCTTTAGTCACATGTTGTCAAGTCTTCAGATAGAAGGTTGAACTCCACACCCCAGGACAGAAAAGCTGACCAAAAATACTGCAGCTTCTGGTTTGGCTACCATGGCTACTCCCCCCAAACGGGACATCTAGTCCACTGACCATTCAATGCCCTCCCAGCCAGAGCAAGAGATGCTGCAGTCAATCAGCAGCTGCAGGGGGTGTGGTGTTTGGGAGGGGTGCCAGGCAGGCCTTCCTTGATTGACAGGCAACTGCATGGTTTTTGGGCTATGTGCTTCTCCATGGACTTGGCCAGCTTGGACCACATGCTCCAGGCCCAACTGTGCCTCTGCAGGCTTCTGGCTCTGCCCATACGCTCCCAGCCAAGCTGGTTTGTTCTGACCCAAATTACTAACAAAGTAAGATTCAGATCCAGGATCTCACAGGTTGATACTAGAGAGTCCAGAGAATCTGAGTATTGGCTGCTGGAGGCTGCTGGCCCATTTCATCCTCCTCTCCTGGGTTTCCAGAGGAGACAGCAGGGAGGAGCTATGGTTAACACAGTGTCCAAAGACACTGCAAGCACCAAAGCCTTGCTCCCTCCAGAGGACCTCAGCTGTTTTCAAGTCCTGCTGCACCCAGAATTGGGGAACGAAAATAGCTGTAAAGGAAGAAGGAATTTTTCATACTGGCTGGCTGGTCTGCATTTACGTCATTGTTCCAGCTATGTCTTGTTTTCACAGAAACTTGGCAAAATATTCCCTAAATGAGTCTCTACTGTGAACAATTGAGTTCCCATTTTTATTGTTGAAGGTGGGTCCTGAGGAAGGTATGTGCAGCCTGGGAGGAGTGCCAGGCAGGTGCTACCTGGCAGGTGCTGCTGTGCCCACACACTGCGCCTTGCTGAGCTGTGGTGTGTTGCCCCACAGGGCCGGCAGGTCTGCTGCCAGCCCTGGTAGCAATTTGGGGATGAGGGCAAGGGAACACCTGGGGAAGACTGAGTGCCTTTCTCTCCACAGCTGGTCTCTGTGAGGCTGATCTGTCCCCCGAGGCACAGAGGAAGGCTCTGTACTGCTCTGGTGCGTGATCGCAAAGGTTCTCTCCCCTTCCTTTACAAGTTAAAGCATGCACTGCTCTGCCCTGTAGCTGGATTTATGCAAACAGGTATTTTCACTGAGATTGAAGGCAGCACTTATCTGCAGAATAATCATTTTAGGCTGCATTTGAAGTGTTCCCTTTTTATTCTTACAATGATTTTTTCTGTTTAGTTTTGCTGGAAGCATTTCTTAACAAGCTTCTTCATCTTGCTTTGCAATCTCTGCAGCCAGGCAGATGCTAGGCCACTGCTGCTGTTCAATTGAACATCCATAGCTCTTTCCAAAAGATTGTTGCATTCCCTGAGCTCATGGAAGTCTCAGCATCTGTTTAGCTTTAAATTTGTGAGCCCTGCGCACATGACATTTGTTTGGAGCATGTCCAAAAAGTCCACAAAAGATATTTTCAGGGCCTTATCTCTCCTAACTCAGCTGTGAGCTCTGTGCCCAAGCTCTCACTGGCATCTTAAGAAACTTTAAAAACAGTTTACAGCCATAGCTAGTATTTCCACTGCTTGGGACCCAGCTCTGGAGGGAGCTAGTGCAGACTCTCACAATACTGAAGTTGCTCATTATTTTTCTGGAGTTAGATGGTCAAGTCAAGCTTCTAAATTCCTGATGTACAAAATCTTCAAATATTGGGAAATTTCAGTGGTGGAAATGTGAACAACAATAACTTCAGTAAATTCAATGTAACACATGGCAACTCTGCATGGCTGTAATGGTCACATTACTTGACAGTTTAAAACACCAGTAGTTAGTAATACAGTCCCTTAGTCTATCTGTATCTTAACTATTTAAATCTACAAAACATGCTTCACCTTCCATTCCTCTTAGAAATTTATAAAGAATTAAAAATAATGCTAACCAGCAATCGTTTTCCATAGTATCTTTTTAATTTAAATGTCTTATTCAATATCCAGTTGTTTTGGAAGTGCTATAAAACTGAACACATACTTCTGAAGATTAGGTTTAGCATTTGGCCCTTATTCTCTGAAAGATAATGGTTTATTTACAAAATAGAATAAGTGGGTTTCAAATTGGTATGGTTTGCCTTTTTATTTTGTATTTTCAGTAGGGTAAGATACTTTTGAAAGGTTAAATTAATATCTTGACCCAGAGTAAAAATATAAGTCCTCATGAAATTTGAAGAAATTGTCTAGATAGGAAATGCAACCAGATAAGATAAATGTGCAAGAAAGCCTGGGTTAGGGATAACTTACTGAAATGCAATCAATCCTTGTCAAGTTTGCATGGCAAAAAGTTGATATTCAAGGGACACTAATCATCTGCTTTTGTAAGGAGAAAATGAGAAAGCTTTGTAGGAGAGACACAATTATTTCCTGTTAAAATCCTCTTAACCATTTAGCATGCGCAGCACTATCACTTACGAGTTTGCTCAGATATTCACATCAGTAAATTTGATCCTCGCACTGTACTGTCCTTTTAATATCCTCTTTCCTACTAGTTTTTGATTTATTCCAATTTCTCTAGTATGCTTTTCATAACTATAATATATTTCAATATCAGGTTTTATAATTACTTGGACTGTATTCATTTCCAAATTTGTATTTCAGGCTGTAGTTCCTCCTATGCTACAAGGAACAGACCATTGTACTGAAAAGCAATCTAGGATATGTGCCAAAGTTAATGCAACAGTAGTGTAGGAAATCTGGTTTAATTTGGGGAGTGTCTGGGTCAGTGGTGGTATAGCAAGGGGAAATTACTCAACAGGAGACTGGTTTTACTGAAATTAAATGTTAGTGCTTGAGGGTACTGAGGGCACAGAGTCCCCAGACATTAGCATTACAAAAAATGTTGTGTTTTAGGTCTGAAGCTAGAGAACTTGGTGTTGCATGGTCATGATTCTGAACTGAGGAGCACCCCAGGACATCACAGGAAAATATAAGGCTCAGCTCTATGACTGAGCCTACAAACCCTGATTGACCCGAGTACTTAAATATGTGAGCAGATGCTTATAGCTGGAGCAGATTGCACATATTCTGAACTGGAAGTCAATATTTGAGTGCTTTGATGAATAATTATATTTAGTATACTCAAAAGATGAGATCTAAGTTACTCAGGACAAAACTAAGTTATGGATCAGAAAGATGATGCATCTTCTTTTTGGAGAATAAATGCCTCACAAATATGAGGAAAATCACAACATGGGCATTTTTTAAACATGGAAAACTGTAAACTCTTCCAAGATTAGTAGAGTGTATATGTAACTGCTTGCAGGATCACTTATTTCTGCAGAGCAAAAAATTATGACATTTATGAATTGGAGTGGCAGACATGAAACAAATTTCAAGGTACTAACATTCAGAAGGTGAAATGTGTAGTTTGTCCAAATATATGAAGGATTACAGCAACTGTGCTGTCTATAACATAGGAACCTGCGTGAAATGAGCACCGAGGAGAAGAGAGGTATGAAAAATACAACTTAACTCTTCGGGGTTCCTAGTGAGGGAAATGGAGATTGAAAATATGGTGGGAGTTGGCAAAAGATACCAGCACTGATAAAAGAGTTCTCAAAAGGCAGTGAAGTAGTGATTTTTAAATCAAAAAAGGCATATACGTTTGAAAAAAAGGGGCTTAACAATGACTCTTGTAGAAGGAATAGAATAAGAGGTAGTACAATGAACACTGGAAGTGCATCAAAAGAAAAAGTAATTTTGTTTTTTCCTAAACAAAATAAATATATTAATTGAGTTCATAAACCAAATAGTATAAAGAGGAAGGAACGCAGGAAGGTGGGGAGGGGTGGCACAAACTGAGCCTGAGGAAGTAAGGGGATGTTGAGACCAGAGTCCTGAGCTCAGTGTGTCACCAATGGCATCAAGACAGAAAGACAAAAAAAAAAACAACACAAAAATGAAGGGAAATTGCAACATTTTCTTAGTTACCATTCTGAAAAAAAAAAAAGTTTTGTTGGGAAATAGGTCACGAAAGATGTGAAGAGGCGAGGACAGAAGGCAGGACCTTGGTTTGCGAGTGCGGCATAAAAGTGTGGTTGTTCAGACAGAAACATTGAGATCAGAGAGTAGATTTCTGAGGGTGGAATGGACAGTCTGCTGCTTTTCAAAGGCTCATTGTACCTGAGATCAAATGATGGCTAGAGCATTATATTGCTCAGAGACAATAGTCAGACAGGTTTTGAGACAGGGACTTTCATTATTAGATGGGGGATTAATAACTCTATTAATATTCATAGTGATTAACATGCTTAGGAGTGAATGAAGACGATATATAATTGTTTGTTTGCTTGTTTTATACTGTTTTCCATCCCTGGGTTATCTGAGTGCCTTCCATGTAAAACTAAGAGGTTAAAACTGAAATTAAGAGGGCAGTAGAACGTAGCCAGCCTTCCTGCCATGAAGTCCTGCTAGTCAGAGGGCATACAGGGAAATTTTATTTGGTGTCATCTGTGTGGCTCTTGCACCAATCTGACTTGGGGACCAGAGCAGAGTTTATCCCTCCCTGTGTCCCCGTGGTTTCTGAGTAGCTCAGCCTCAGTTACACACTCTCCCTCTACAGCTGCAGGGCAGTGCCTGTCCCTTTGTTGTCTCATGGCAAGAGAAGCCATGTCACCCCTCTGACACCTGGCCAGGCTGGCAGCCACTGTTCCTCCTTCCAAAGCTCTGGACACTTGAGGTGACTATAACTATATCAAAACCCATGGACCAGGCTCTACAAATGCTGAGCATGTCCAGCAGCCAGCTACTCTTCACACACCACAGTGTTCATGCTCTAATACTGGCAGGCTTCAGAGGCATCCAGTTTATTGTGCCTGAGCTGTTTGCCACCATTCAGCTGCTGTCGGCCTGAGCTGCACTCTCAGAATTTTTGGGATCTCTAGGGCTCCCTGCTGTCTATGAGGACACTGAAACATCTGCTTCCAGGAGTATTGGATCAGGCTTCAGAACCTAGACTAGATTCCTAAAACATCTGGCTGATTGTGGCTTTCCTGCAGTACGTATGAGCTGTCCTAAGTATAGCAAAATAGAACTCTGAAAAAATATTTTCTGAATCTTTTTTTCTAATCCTTGCTTCTCCTTCCATTTCCATGACAAACACCCTCCCTGAAACTGAGATGCTGTGCACAGAAACAATTTGCATGGAGTAGTTTGGTCAGTAGTCTTGTTTATGAAGAGATAATGAGGGTTACACTGATTAAAAATAGGAGAACATTTAATTACAGAGTCCTGCAGGTCCACGAAGTCAACATTTCTTACTTTTTTATCTGATAGTTGACTAATGATCACCACTTGACTCTAAATAATTTCCCCACATTCACAAAGAGTAAAAGTACAAACAATTCAGCTGAATTTTAGGCATTTCAGACGTGTATATGGCACTAATTTACAATTCTACCCTATGCAATATTTCACCTAAACATTAGCAATTCTATCCAATAAATTTTTCTTTCTTACCCGAAAGTATTATTACTGAATCATATTCTCTAGATAGAAAACAATCATTAATCTCGTGAAAGTGAATCTATGAGAATAAACAGAATCATTAAGAAGTTATATGGAATCAGAATATCTTTATCATCTGAGCAGTACCCCGCCCAGGCCAAGAGAGATTAGGGCCCTTCATTGTACAGGAAAACGAAGTAATTTCATAAAAGCTTGTTGGTAAAGGCTTTGATTTTTTCTCAGATGGTGACCTGATTTCATTACCTTTACATACCAGCATGCATTGAGCTTAATTTTCATGTGAGAAAATCACAGTCAGCAGCAGGAACATTTCTATTTGGCTGCAGCTTCAAAAAAGGAAGGAAAAATTTAGAAGGTAAGATCAATAGATGGAAAATGAAGTTAATTTTGACACGGAAACTTAAGGCTTAGAACCATGCAAAACAGCCAGAGAAGTTGTGACTTTCAAAATCATACTGGATGAGAAATTATAAAGTTCAACTGAATGAAGCAGCTGTGAAGCTAAAACAAAGAAATGCAAAAGAAAAAAGTTCACCTTTCTTTCTCTATTCCCAAAGATCTCAGAGATAAAAATCTGGCACAGTGGCTCACTCAACCTTCTATCCCCAGCTGTACAGGCTAGGTTTATCTGCAGAGCACACACCTTCCCATCTTCTGCACCACGTACCTAGAGGCCCTTTTAGGAGCACAAAGAAGTGGCTTGGAAGCTGGCTCCACAAAGGGAGGAAGGCACTGAAGAGGACTTTTCCATTTCCTGGGTATTTGTATCATCAGATGGAAGTGTTGTAGTTTTGAGTCTGTAGACTCATAGCCACGAATGAGTTCAACTGAGGGCCATCCATGGTGGTGGGGGACTGGAGCACTTGCCCTGTGAGAAGCAGCAGATAGAGCTGGAGATGTCTGGCCTGGATAGCTTTCCAGGTGGGCTGAAAAGCCACCTCAGGTGTCTGCAGGAGGTCATTGAGGAGGTGGAGCCAGGCCCTGCACAGCAGGGTGTAGGAGGATGAGACAACAGACATGAGCTGAAACCAGAGAGCTTCACAGGGGCAGAGAGGGGAGGGGAGTGACTAAAACCTTTTTCTCCATGGGGACAATGAAGCAGTGGGCTGGATTGCCAAGAGAGTTTGTGCAGTCTTCATCTATTTAGGTTTTCAAGGCTCAGATGGATAAAGCCCAGAGTAACTTGGTCTGATCTAAGAGCTGCTGCTGCTGCTTTATGGAGGAGGTTGTTCTCGAGACATTCTTAAGTGCCTTCCCACCTGAATTTATCCTATTAAATACACAACAAACAAGCACACAAACAAAGCACCATAGATGAAATGTCTGTCTATCAAGACTGATGTAAGTACCTCACCCTAAGAAATGTCTTCAGATCCCCTTTTCATAAAATATTTCAGATGCAGGTTTCACTTCAGCATCTTTTTTTTTTTGCTCACTAGCTGGCCTTTCCCCACCACTCTCAGTGCTGCTGCAACAGTTCCAGACCAAGTACCCTTTTCTTGTTGTATGCAGAAGAGGGAATCTGTGTGTGGGACATAAAATGTGGCAGTACTGAGAGAATACACAAATGCATTCAGGACTTTGGTCTGGAGTGCAAAATAATCCACATAATAAACTAATAGCTACTAACTAATTTCCCTATATTGCAACTAGTTTGTAGACTTTTCCATTACTTTGCAAGCTGAATGTTGGGGCAGGTGATTGTTCAATTTTACTCTGCACTGGTGCAGCTTCACCTTGAATATTATGGCAGTTTTGGTCGCCACAATTTAAGAAAGATATTAAGCTGCTAAAGAGCATCCAAAGGAGGGCAATGAAGATGGTGAAGGGCCTTGAGGGGAAGCTGTATGAGGAGCGACTGAGGTCACTTGGTCTGTTCAGCATGGAGAAGACGAGACTGAGGGAAGACCTCATTGCAGTTACGACTTCCTTGTGAGGGGAAGAGGAGGGGCAGGCACTGATCTGTTCTCTGTGGTGACCAGTGACTGGACCCAAGGAAATGGCTTGAAGTTGTGTCAGGGGAGGTTTATGTTAGATGTTAGGAAATGGTTCTTCAGCCAGAAGGTGACTGGGCATTGAAACAATCTTCCCAAGGAAATGATCACAGCACCAAGCCTGACAGAGTTCAAGAAGCATTTATTCAATATTCTCAGGCATATGGTGTGACTCTTGAGGACTGGTCCTGTGCTAAGGGCTAAGGGTTGGACTTGATGATCCTTGTGGATCCCTTCCAACTCAGCATATTCTCTGATACTGTAATTCTCTAATACCCCTTCCCCATAAACCACTCTCCTGTGTGACTGATTTCTAATCTTGCAAATTAAATGAGCTTAATTCTTTTATGGTGGCAGATTCCACATGTTAAAAATGGTTGTTCCCAGAGGGAGCTATAATGACAGGCTCCAGATGGGGCAGTGACAAAGTGTCAAACAATAATCCCACTCACAGGTTTGAAGATCAAATCTTATATCCCTCTGAAGGACGTAAGTACAATTTGGTGACTAAATCCCAAAGCATTTTGCTCAGCTGCTGCGTAGCCCTATGTACTGTAGGAACATGAAACTTCACCTCTGTGCATGCTCACAGATGCCTTATATTTGACAGTATCGAGCATTTTGGCATCTGTGTTACACCTGAGTGCTTTCAGGTTTCATAAAGTGGATATTGTGCCATCTGTCTTAGTGTGGATATTTGGTGTATTAGACATGCTCTCAGCCTAGCTTGTGGATCAGAAATCAGGATTGTCACTTGCAAGAGGAGAAAGGAAAATCCTGAGTTGCAATCCTTTTCTAAAGATTGTTGATATATTATGCAGTATCTGAGTAAAATGCTAACTATGTTGTGAAATGCAAGAAATCCCCTGCCAACATGTTTCATTGCGGTGGAGGTAGTAATCCAGTTTTGCCACCGGAAACTTTCTTTGTGCCTTAGTTAGTTTTGCAACCACGACCTCATCATGGCCCATGTTTGATGACAGAGACAGCCTATGTTATGATCTTATTTGAGAGAGATGCCTCTGCCTGAATTAAGGTGTAAATGGGACCATATGCTGAAGTCAGTAATACTGATTTTACATAACAGTAAATGTGAGGCAGAGAGATATAAAGCAATAGAAAAGAAGCAGAGCAGAGAGAGACGGAGAGAGATATCTCAAGCAGAAGATAGTCACCACATGTGGATCCAGCAGTGCCCTTTTGATCCTTCTTCACCCTGGGCTTCTCAGTGATGGGGGTACCAGAGGCCTTCTGGAGGTATCACAGTTCAAATTCTGGGTATCCATTGTTCCCATAGCTTACAGTGTTATGTGTATGAGCAGTTGCTTTCTTTCCCACAGAAAGACCTGGAATTAGTGCCTTCCTGTTGTAAATTCTTCCCTTGCTTATCTCAAGTTCCCTCTGTGGTGTCTTATTATACGGCAAGTTCCTTCTGTGGCCTTGACAGTGTTTTGAGACAGTGCTTTTTAAGTTCTTACAGCTTGTCCTCAGCCTGGCCAGCAGTTTAGTCTCCTCCAGGGAGGTAGTTCTGAAACTGCAGTTTCAAAATATGCAGAGATGAAGGGCATGAAACAGCCTGCATTTTAGGTGAGTTATACACTAAGCAACTGCATGAAAGGACTGGATGAAGCCCTATACTTTCAGGAAAGAAAGATTTATCCTTGGGCAGTGAGTATCTCAGGCAAACTCCAGATGGGAGGAGAGAGAAAGGAAGAACAGGGAAAACAAAGGAAAAACCTGTTCTGTCTCCTCTTGGCTAGATAAGCGGCTTCCCCTTCAGCAGGTTTATTTTGCGATCCTTTCTTAAGGCATCTCTTCAGATAGGGAGCCAAGTTCCTAAAATGAGGCTGTGAGACTGAGCATCTTGTCTCTTTGTAATCTGGGCTGAGGTGTTTTGTAATTCAGAAGCAGCATACAGCTCATTCCTCAGGAGTATTTCCCTTCACTTCAGGATAGGCATAGATTACACAGTGTTTGATCAGATTTTATTTTAAATTGAGCCTCAGAGTCTCTGATGTTCTATAGAGGGCCAAGCACACTGACGAGTCTGTCTGAAGGACAGTCCTTATGCAAACACAAGTGTGCTGGCTGCAGCCAGATCCCTTAATAGCTTTCTACTGCTACTTTATTTTCCTCACTTTTACCTCTTGGGTGCTTTAAAGGGATCTTTACTTTATCCCACACCTTTCTGTTACTCAGTCAATCAAGAAGAAATGGACAAATGGATGCTCAGTCCTTTACACCTCTACTGGGTTAGCTGTGCTCTTTCAAGTACCCAGTGCTGCCATGGGTTATTTTTGCTAAGTATTACTTTTAGTAAGGAATTTTATCATTCTAAGGTCTATTATGGCTAATTTACAAAATTTGGAATGTTTGCCTTATAGAAGGCAAAAGCTGAAAAAAAGAGAATACCTGAAATTTGGAACAAAGACAGCTTTTTAATTGACTCTTTATAGTGCATAATCCACTGGGATGGGTTTCTAGGCAACAAGTTACCTAACTATATGTGACCAGCAAAGACATCTGCCATCTTTAACTGTGCTTAAAAGGATCCATGATGCCTGCAGTCACTTTTAATAAGCCTGGAAGGGGGAGTAACCTCCTCCTCTGTATGTTTAGCCAGAAGATTTGCTGGTACTAACCATCTTAGTCCATCTAATTGGATGACTGAACTGACATAATGAAATCATCATGCAGGTTTTCTATTTCACTGAATATTTTTCCCTTCCCTTTCCTTTCCAGAGAAATAAAAGCTCTTCTCCTTAGGTAATGCTCACTCCAAACCAGGCATGTCATCATCCATCACTTTTGGTGATATTTCCTTGCACTCATATTTCATCTCATAGGAGAAGGAGATGCTCTTTTATGAACTCATCTCCATTAAAAAAAACAACATGTAAAATAGAACATTTATCAAAACAATATTAGAAATTCTGCTTTGTCTCCTTAGATACACAGTTCCTTAGCAGAGCTGTTGCTCTGATATGGTGGAATGGGAGACAAAATGTGGAATCTTGCCCACAGGACATTCACTTGATGCCTTTTCTGATCAAATTTTAGTTCAGGAGAACATTCATGTCATGCCTTTTCTGAACAAATTGTAATTTAGGAGATACATAATTACTTTGATTTGGAAGCATAGGATTTAACAGCCTATGCTTACACTGCACACAGCTTGTAGAGTGGACTAAAGTTGTATTATAATTTCACAATTACTCTGGCAGAAGAGCAAAAAAGAAGTTTCTAGGGCAGAGTTAACATGAATCTAATACCAAAAACCTGACATTTTGCTTTGACAGTTCCAAAGTAAATAGGCTTGTTTTCAGTGTGCAAATGAAAACTCTGGAGGATGTAAATTACAGTTTTCCTGTAGTTTTAGGAGTATCTATAAATGCTTTAAGAAATGCTTGAGGCACACATTTACATGGTTAGGTCTGTGTCCAGTCTGCTCCTCCAAGCATCTGAAAATTTCTCAGTGAAGGAAAGAAGAGTGCTGAATGTCTCTTGGCAAGAACAGAAAAATTGCACATCATAATTTCAGGATCTGGCACTGGTGCTGAAAGCACCAACCTTCCCCAGCAGCTTCTGCCTGATCTTGCAAGTTCCTTGCCTTCATCTTTGTGCTTAAACTTCTTGTGCAATAATGCAGTGAGCCTTTTGTTCCCTCTCCTGCTCCCTGTTCAGATTGAGCTTCTATCAGCTCCCTGTCCCAGTCTGCCACTCAGCTGCATGTAGCATTGTGCCAGGATGGAGAAATGTAGCAGCAAGCAGGAGAAGTGGATGAAGTCAGCAGGGCACTTTTCTTAGGGGCAGTGCTGTCAAATGCCAGCTTAAAGCACTTCTGAACTTATGACCTGAAATGGGTCATTAACAATAATGCCTTGGAATTCCTGCAATACTGCACATTTTTGTGGCAGAAACACAAGTAATAAACAAAGTTTTTCTCTATTTTTAAGATGGTGTATTACATAATTAAAAGCAAGGTACATGCTGCAGCTTCTTGGCAGATTTTTCTCTCTTAATACAGTAACACAATTTACTATAGCTTCTTTATTCCATTCTCCAGTTGCACAGGTCTTGGGCTCAAAGTACAATGTTTTCCTGCAAATTCAGCCTCCAATAAAGGATTGAGACTAGCCTTCAGTCAGCCAACTCTGGCTGGATCGATCCAAACTCCATTTGAGGAAATACATTTTTTAATTTTACCTTCAAATCGTGTCATGGGTTGGATACAGCTTTCAAGAGGCAAAGATTATTATTATAAACAGATAACCACGGCTTCAGGCTCTACCATTTGTCACTTCAATCTCAGTTAGGACCATAATGATATTTGTGCTCAGAAAATCCTAAAGAGCATGAGAGTACATTTGTATGACCTGTTAGGCACAAAATTGCCTGTTTTATTGATGCAATACAGGTGCACCTTTTAAAAATTTTACTCCCTGTGTTTATAACTGATCAACTGAAAAAAACACAAAGCAGATATGGCACTGTCTGGTGATATGGAGGCAGTGTCTGCTAGTGCAATGAATGCGTAAGTTAATACGTCACTTTTCTTACCATACTAATCTGCTGCATTTTTTTAGCCTACTTATCCAAATTCTTTCCCAAACAACATCCACACCAAAACAGAGCTAGAGGCATCAAAGCAATGGTATTGCATGAGGATCTCATGAAATAAATAGCAGCTTTTCTTTCTTAAATGGTTTTCTTTCTGAACAGGTTGACCTCCACTATAAGGATGTAGATTAAGAAGAGTCTACACTGTGTCTCAGGACATAAAATAACCTCTAGTTGTTTCTCCTATGTGGTTGGCTAAATCACACCACGATACGTTGGTATCCCACTGTAGTGGTTTGACCCTGGCTGGATGCCAGGTACCCACTAAAGCCAATCTCTTACTCCCCTCTGCAAACGAATAGTGGAGAGAGAGAATAGAGCAAAGAGTTCCCGGGTTGAGATAAAGACCATGAGAGATCCTTACTAATCATCATCATGGGCAAAACAGCAAAGTAAAGTAAAATAAATCCCAAGGACACCTTCTCCCCACTCCCTCTCCTTCCAAGTTCTACCTCCTCCCCCTCAGTGGAGCAAGGAGATGGGAATGAGGGTTACGGTAAGTTGTTTCTGCTGCTGTTCAGAGAGAGGAGTCCTTTTCCTGCTTCCTGTGAGGTCCCTCCCACGGGAGAGAGTCCTTCACGAGCTGCTCCAGTGCAAGTCCATCCACAGGCAAAGGTTCTTCACACACTGCTGCCACATGGGTCATTTCTCTACAGGGTTGAGTCCTTCAGGTACAGGCTGCTCCAGCGTGGGTCCTCCACAGGCCACAGGTCCTACCAAGGAAATCCTGCTCCAGTATGGCCTCCTCTCCCCACGGGCTACAGGTCCCTTCCAGGATCCTGCTCCAGCATGGGCCTCCCATGGGGTCACAGCCTCCTTCAAACATCCACCTGCTGCAGCGTGGGCTCTTCCACGGGCTGCAGGTGTGTCTCTGCACCCCTGTGGTCCTCCATGGGCTGCAGGGGCACAGCTGCTCCACCATGATCTTCACCATGGACTGCAGGGGATTCTCAGCTCTGGTGCCTGGAACACTTCCTACCTCTCCTTTTCCACTGACCTTGGTGTCTGCATTGTTGTTCACATGTTCTCACCCTGTTCTTCTCTGGCTTCCATCTTCATCTACATCACAACTTTTTTTTCCTTTTTCTTAAATATGCTATCACAGAGGTGTTACTGTCACTCCTGATTGGCCCAGCCTTAGCCAGCAGTGGGTCCTGGATACAGCTGGCATTGGCTCTCCTGGACATGGGAGAAGCTTCCAGAAGCTTCTGGAAGAAGCCTCCCCTATAGCCCCCACCACTGCTACGAAAATCTGCCCACAGAAATTCAATACACCAGTATATTTGCTCACCTCAGTACCAGTTGTCAGCTTAACTGTAGGTATCACTCTTGTGATCAAGAGCTCATGAATATATATGTTGGCTTTTGAGACAGTACATTACTTCCTTGTGCTCCTACAAATGCTGTTTAAGATTAATATTTCAGTCTATAATAATGCAACCACATCATGCTTCAGTCATGCATTTGACCAAAGAGGCATTGTCACAGACAAGATGTCTTCCACTGCAGCACGTCCATAAGCTAGGATGTGCATGCTGGCAGTAGTTTTCATTAGGATAAAGAATTAACCCATTTTTATTTTCTTTCTGCTAAAGGGAATGGAACCCTGGAACTATTTACAGCTCAGAGCAAAGATCAGTTATCTTCTTATGCAGGAACTTGAAAAAAACAGCAGGTCTTCCTTTGGCTTTTCAGAATGGGAAGAACACAAGGTCTAGATAAGCTCATGACAGATCCAGTTTTCACCCTGCTGACACTGCTGGTAGTGTTTTGCCTGCAGGAAGCACCATTTCCAATTGGCAGAAACAGCAAAGCTACAGCTACTTAGTCTGCAGCTCTCCCTTCCCTTTCTTAGAATTTAATCCTAGTCTCTGAAGCTCTTCACTTTCCCATATATTCCTGCTGAAATCGGTGAGACTACTCTTCTGAATAAAATGTAAAAATTAGGTTGTTAGTCTTTAGAAAAAACATACATAAAGGCAATGCTGCAAAGCAGCACCACAGTAGCTGAGGTAAGACTGACTGTAGACCGCCTAATTCATGGTTAGATTCTAGTTCTGATCAAGGGTGAAGTCTTCTGATTGATCTAAAATCCTCCCTGGGGGCTTCCAGGTTTCTCTTGGTGTTGTGTTATGAAAGCTTATTGCTGCACTTTGGAATGAATTTAGAATTGTGACTCTAACCAAAAAGTCACAGATACTTGATGTTTCTCACATTGTTGCTGTTGAGTACATATATAATAGCTGCCTAAACTGTTAGTTCTACTTGATGATATTCTCCTATCCTTTTCTAAAATTTGTTAAATCTTTTCTATTTAGCGTAACTATACTAGCCCTAACATTGTACTATACCACACCTAAAAACTAGGATATCTTTGTTAATGGAAAAGCTTTTTCAGCACTATCAAAAGAGAGAAACTGGACAAAGGTAGTTTATTACTGCTTATTTGGATATGTACAATTTCCAGAAGTAAGCAAGGGTTTATTGTCATACACTGACTACATATTGTCTATATATCAGAAACCTGGGAATAAAGCAAAAATGAAAAGCCTATTTCATAAGATCCCTTAAAAAGTCTGTGTTTGGACTAGGAACTGAGCTGAAAATGTCCTTGCCCTGTGACAATGGTGTCTAGAATCTACCAGAAAGAAGAGAAGCCACTTTCTGCCTCTTTTTCATAAAGCAGCTACTTTAGAACATACCGGAGTACACTGAACTTCTAACACCATTTTTTACTAGAATATTAATATATTCTAATAAGTATATATACTCTAATAAGTATATTATACTCTAATGAGTATTAAGTATTTTTTTGAAGTGAGAAACCCACAGAGAGCTGAAAACGAAAGACTCCAAACCTTCTTTCTCCTCTACTGAGCTGGGCAGGTTTTTCTTTCCAAACCTAATTTTAGCGTAGGAAATTTCAGTAGCCTTTTGGTTTGGATCAACTCCCACCATGTCACCAGATACCTCAGAAAATTCCATTTTCTTTAGCTCTGGACTACCTGTTTGTTTTCTGCTCCTCTCCACCTGTTTCTCTGCCTTAGCCATTTCCTTCCTGCCATGTCTGTCCCCCTCCAGCTCTCCAGCTTTGCTCTCCTGCACCTTTTTCCCACAGAGCAAGTTCAGTTGCTGTCAGAAAAGAAGCAACTGACTCGTCTGTAAAACATTCTTCTCTTGCCAAAGCCCAGTGACAAAGTGGTCAGAGCAAGACAAACGAGCTGTCTTCCTACCTGTTAACTCAGCCATAGGTTTTTAAAAGGAACATAAAAAATACTAACTGTAAACCAGAAAATTAAACAGATGCTAATCATCACAGTACCACTACAGCACTTGGACTGCAACACAATCCACTTTCTGCCTTGGCTCTTCTCTCTCCTCTACACCTTGTTCCTGTATGCCTATATCTCACTGTCAGCCCAAATCCTTTCATATTTTCTGTGATCTATATCAAAAGCATTTAATTTTTATTGAACTTTTCCCTTTGGTTCCAAAGACTTGTTGTTCCTCAGATAATCTTTTTTCCTTCTGCTCACTTGTAAATTGCTTTTCATTCAAGAAGACATTCTTTCTTTGCTTACTTGAAACCTGATATGCTGTTTCCGATTATTTTTCTTCATTCTGAATCAACTCATCTCAGTCTTTCTTTTCCTGACAAACTCTGCGCCCTTGGCTTGCACATATTTTTGAACATTGATTGAGGTGTATCCAGACCAGATCCTTGCAGGGAGGATGCCCTGTAGTCGGATTGACATCAATTTTAATTTATTTGCAATTATGCCAGCTCAGAATTTGACACCCCCCCCCCCTTTTTTTTTTTGCTTTAATTTTAATTCAGTCCATTTAAAAAAAGTCCTGACAACTATTGTGTACCTTACCATTCTTGGTTTAGTTTGCTACCAGGTAACAATGTCTACTTCTTCTCTTTTTCTGTTGCTGACAAATAACTGACTGGTGTGCTTTTCGAGGACTGAAGCTCTCTATTTCTGCTTGTGTTCCTATGATCCTCACTAATGTCTATCTCAAACTCCTTATTTACTTTTTTCCTCTTTATACCCCTTTAGTTTTATCTGATCTGTTATATATATATCTTCCGTTATAATTGTGTTCATATTCTTGACCTTGTCATATGTTATTTTCTTTATAAGAACACAGGAATTGCCAAATTAGAAAACAAACAATGATTCATCAAGCCTACTAGCTTGTCAAAGAGGGCAGAAAAGGCTCACAGGATATCTAGACAGGAATAAAGTATTATATAAGGGGATATAAATCCTCTTTGGCTTCCAGCATTGATCAGTTTGAGCCCTCAGGCTTAAGTTTATATAGTTTACTGTTCCTATTTCAGCTAATATGAACTACCTTTGGGTTTGTTTTTTTTTTTTTTTGTGTAGGTTACCATTTCGTAATTTGGGGTAAAAAATGCTGTGTAGGTTATTTGTATATCATATGAGAAGCCTTTTCCAATCAGCTTACAAAAAATCTTCCTGGTCTACTGTCTTGATTTAGGGCAATATTAGGTGTTATCAATGGATGCGAGATGTATAGAAAAAGCAATAATTTATTGAACAAATGGGGTAATGTGAGTATGGATGGGTGTAAGGATGTGTTATCGAGGTGGTGCACCAAAGGGATAGGAAAAACAACAATAATCAATGTCCTTGGAAAACACAGTTGTCCCTTATGCCCCCGGCAGTTGCAATGTGATGTGGTGCAGGAGCTGTAATCACGCCTCGGGAGCCCCTTTGGAGCACGGGAGGGTGCAGTTACTCTGTTCCCACTGGCGCAGAGCTTCGATGAAGAAATGGCTGGGTTCCAGGGACTGCAGCTTCTGTGGAGGGGTGTTCTCGAGAGCTTCTCAGCTAGAAAACTGTCCAGCGACCTCAAGAGCCTGCAGGGTAAAGATGGGAACAGCAGGGGTTGTGCTGGCTCCTGAGCGAGCAGTGTTGAGAGCAGAGGCTCTGTCTCTTGCCACACAGACGAAAAGAAGAGGTAGAGCACTGCTCCCTGAGGTCTCTTATAATCTCAGTCCACTCCCAGAGGTCCCTGTGTGGCCTTGGGACTCTCCACCTTTCTTCCCAGGTTTTCCTCAGCCCTAGAGGCTGATGGGAAACAAAGGAAAAAGGTTTCCTCCATCCCCTTCCCAGCCTGGCTGGGCTGACCACTTTATGCTCATTCTCTGAAACAGGATCCTTCCTCTCTCTGTTTTTATATGACTCTTTCATATTTTTCTTAAGAATGTTAAATGATTTGAATGTCTCACCCAGTCTGTTGGATTTGTAGTTCAAGACGTAAGAAGAAAAAGAATGGCTTCCNTTTTTTTTTTTTTTTTGTGTAGGTTACCATTTCGTAATTTGGGGTAAAAAATGCTGTGTAGGTTATTTGTATATCATATGAGAAGCCTTTTCCAATCAGCTTACAAAAAATCTTCCTGGTCTACTGTCTTGATTTAGGGCAATATTAGGTGTTATCAATGGATGCGAGATGTATAGAAAAAGCAATAATTTATTGAACAAATGGGGTAATGTGAGTATGGATGGGTGTAAGGATGTGTTATCGAGGTGGTGCACCAAAGGGATAGGAAAAACAACAATAATCAATGTCCTTGGAAAACACAGTTGTCCCTTATGCCCCCGGCAGTTGCAATGTGATGTGGTGCAGGAGCTGTAATCACGCCTCGGGAGCCCCTTTGGAGCACGGGAGGGTGCAGTTACTCTGTTCCCACTGGCGCAGAGCTTCGATGAAGAAATGGCTGGGTTCCAGGGACTGCAGCTTCTGTGGAGGGGTGTTCTCGAGAGCTTCTCAGCTAGAAAACTGTCCAGCGACCTCAAGAGCCTGCAGGGTAAAGATGGGAACAGCAGGGGTTGTGCTGGCTCCTGAGCGAGCAGTGTTGAGAGCAGAGGCTCTGTCTCTTGCCACACAGACGAAAAGAAGAGGTAGAGCACTGCTCCCTGAGGTCTCTTATAATCTCAGTCCACTCCCAGAGGTCCCTGTGTGGCCTTGGGACTCTCCACCTTTCTTCCCAGGTTTTCCTCAGCCCTAGAGGCTGATGGGAAACAAAGGAAAAAGGTTTCCTCCATCCCCTTCCCAGCCTGGCTGGGCTGACCACTTTATGCTCATTCTCTGAAACAGGATCCTTCCTCTCTCTGTTTTTATATGACTCTTTCATATTTTTCTTAAGAATGTTAAATGATTTGAATGTCTCACCCAGTCTGTTGGATTTGTAGTTCAAGACGTAAGAAGAAAAAGAATGGCTTCCCAGATGAAAAGGAAAGTTATTTCTGTTGATCTACAGAAGAACACACAGGACAGGGTTCCAGAGTTAGTTCTGGTAAAGCTCAGTGGTGAGGCATGGACTGAGACAGTCACTTTAGACAGACTTGAGAAGACTGGTTTAGATAGGAAGTTTGACAGGCTTTAGCTAGATAATAGTTTTGCTTCCTTAAAATCAATGACTTTGGAATGAAAAAATCATCAAGATGCCACTTGCCAAGGAAATTCTCTTAAATAAATACCATGAATAAATACAGTGCCACTTAAATTTTTAGATGTTTTGTAGTCTTTACAACTTTTTATTTCTCTCAATCTCGAAAAAATGCTTGAGAACAGGATATGTAGGTGCCTTTTGTAGGTAAAACATATGAACTGTTCTTTTCAAATAGATGAGCAACACTCCAACAGGACAGCAATCTCACGCTGCCATGCTGCTCCGGTCTTGAGGTGGCTCACCTATTTGGAGCCAGTGCTCTGGTACTGTCTTCAATTTCACTTTGAAACTTCATTCATTAGTTGAAACTGATCAACATCTGCCTCAGCTGTAGAGAAAAGGCTCCCCTGTTCCATAGGCATCAACCAGCAGAGCCACTGCCTCTCTCCAGCCAAGAATGGCCCACTTGACACAACAGGGTCCTACAAAACCATCCATCACAGCATCCTATGGGCCAGCTTGGAAACTTCAGAGAGTTCATCTCAGAGTCTCTTGAAATACTCTTCCCAAATTCCTGAGGGTCCATGGTCAGTTCATGACTGTTACGAAGGTGTGCTTTGGGCAGTTCATGGACCATCATCAATTAAATCAATTGAGTCATTAAATTCTCATCAGTTGTAAAATCAAAATAGAAAAACTCAGACTAATGTTCTGCATACCATATGACACTTTAGGGAGATAAAAGCAGCTGGGATGGAAACCATAGATCAGGTTTTTCCCTTTTTAGCTTGTAGCCATTGGTAGATATCTCCTATCTCCCCCTACTAGTACTAAGACTCAAAGGATGTAAATAGCTTGTTCCCTCTGGTATTTTCAGCCCAAACAGGCATGTAGTGTTTGCCCTGTTTAGTAGCACAAGGTGCTCTGTGGTCTTCCTTTAAACCCCCCAAATCATTTTCCCTCTTTTCCACTGAAAAGAATGCCCAACACTTCTTCATTCTATAATTTGCTTATATGAACTTTGACAACTTTTATGTACAAAAGCTAACCTTGCCTACGAGTCACAGCCTTGGCGGATGTTTGAATATTTGAGTTTCACTGATCGCAAATGAAGAATTTCAGATGCAGTGTGTTGTTTTCTAACACACACTTGTTAATCAGACATTCAGAGAGGCCAGCTGCATGCAACCGAACCTCAGCTATCTAACCAAAGGTGTAGCTGGTGTGTTCCAGCTTCTCCAGGTTCCTTCTCAACCCCTCCTCTCTCCCTGCAGATATTCAGTATGGGTAGTACTTATTCTTCACAGTTAATGAGGAGGAGTGTGCCAGTGTATGTGTCCACACTGCAACTTCCTAGATCACACTTCTCTTTATTTGAAGCATGTTTTCTATATCTATCTGAAAAAGCATTTTGTTGTCATTTGTTAACATTACACTCTTGATGTATAAGTATTTAAAAATGAAAGGAGAGCTGGATCTCTGGTAGAACAATAACACACTTGGTCTGAATGATAGCTCCTACCAACTCATAATGGTTGCAAGGCTGAAGAAACCATTTGCTCCTGAGTGCTTAGCAGGTGATTCAACACAGGTTGGTTAGATAAAGAAAATAGAGTGGAAGGATAATAAATAAGAGAGTGTTGTGATGAGAGTTCTAGGGAAATGAAAAACACTTTATTGATAATCAATCTCTGGTAGATTTTGATAATGAACTCCTGTATAATAATCAGCTCGTATGCTCACCCTGCCACTGGAATTCTAATGAGGAAGATATGTCCAAATTAGAAGTTTACCAGTGAGCCTGTTATTAAAACAAACATTTTTAATGTAAATAAACAGAAGCTGTAATCTGTATTTTGCCATTGATGCCGTAAGGGGGATGCTTAATATTTGGGATTTCACTATAGCTGGGTGGCTGAGTAACTTAGAATATTAAGGGCAGAAAACGGCCTGTCCTTCACATGTTTGCATTCTTCTGTATAGATAAAGAGGTAGCTAGACCAAAACATAAGAACCTGGGGGGAACTAACAGGGGGTAGGAATAGGTAATAAGATTCCATTCGGTTGGATGTTTTGGGGGCATAGTAGTAAGATGGGGTTTAGTTGGCTAAGGTATAATGGGTGGGCACTAGAGGTTATAAAATTGGAGAGATTGTTATGAATTTCCTCTTTGGATCACCGGACATCATCAGTAAAGCTGTTGTCTCCCTTCGCTGCGAGTCCTGTCTCACTTCTTATCTCGGCCGGGCCGAGGGCCTGACGGCAACACCATTATGTTATATACTATCTTCCTTTTGTTTACTTACTAATAAATGGGCAGTTATCCTTTGGATATATGCTTTAAGAGTTTTATGATTACTGTTTCAAACAAGGTGAGGCTATTGTGGGTGAAATGGGGTAATTATGTTGTATATGCAGGTAAAAATAAGTTTTAATACCAAGACAGAGCAATGGGAAGATGAAAGTCCTTCTGCCCTTAAAGGTTGTAAGCTCTATTGAGCTTTGTGTTCTGTTGCAAGGCAGTGGGTTCTTACATGCATAGTAGTTAAAGTCCATCCACCCAGGGGTTAATCAAATTTCTTCTCACATCCAGACAGCTATGATTGGATATCCCCTTGCTGAGCTCTGCTGGAATGAGCACTGACCAGAGCCATTTCCACACTTGAGCAGCAGTGTTTTCCTACCTCAGACCCACCTTCTGACAATGTATCTATTCTTAATCACTTGCTGTAATTCTGCCTCAGTGGCTATAATATTCTCCATCAACTGCTTCTCACCAGCCTGTTAAGACTCTGCCTCTCCACCTTATTTAGCAACTGTTTAGCTTATCCCTTGTTACTCTCATTTTCTTTTTCCAATGAACTTAATGCATGATTGATTCTTGCTACTTCTGCCAGATGGTAGCTAACTGTTTGTTGCCAAACAGGCTTGTCACATCACTTCAGCAATTTATGCTTTGCTCTTCCTCTCCTGTTCCCACTGTTGCCAGCGCTGAAACCAGGGCCCAAGAGGTTGCCTGAAAGCTGAAATGAGTCACTGTGGCTCCGTGCACCATTTTGTCTCTCAACACTGTCTCCTCTTGTCTTTCAAATGCAGTTTAAGTAGTTGAGCAGTTGACCTGCAGATGAAATTGTGTTTACTCATTCCTGTTTCTTTTAATAAATCACAATAAATAAAAGCTGAATTCATAAAGCTGAATTTAATATTTCAGCTTCTACCACACTTGACAGAATAGTCTGTGTTTGGAAGATGTATGTTGGAAGGAAAACAAAAGGAAGGACATGAGAAAGAAGAAGCAAAAGATCAAGCCATTAACAGAATGCCTTGGATAACTTCAAGAATTCAAATTTTCTTGGGGAGTGATCAAGAAAAAATGTCCTTTAGGGTAAAAGATGACTCAAATACACAGCACAAGTTTCACATGGACTCTTGTGGTAGATAGTATGCTACTCCTCAGTGGAGAAAAGCCTAGAAATTATTAGTATTAGATCCTCAAGGGACCTCTGACCTCACCTAGGACCATACCTGAATCTCCCATCCAAGGCCCCGGGGCCTCAGCTCAGCTCAGGATTGAGTCCTTGGCCTTTCTTGCTTCCTACAGTTACCCAGAAGAATATATTGAATATTAAAAAAAAGTAAAATAATTGCAGCTTGACCATAGCGTATGAACAGTTCTGTTTCCTCTGGAATTACGAAAAATATCTGTGCAACTAGTAAGTGAAATGTTCACAAATCATGACCAAAAGAAAAGATTTAACAGCTTTCAGTGCAGTAGAGATTTAAATATTGAACTAAAATATAAAACAGTACCTCCTTCAGTCTTTTTTTATATGTATCAGTTTTCTATTTTTACTGCTACCTCTTTTTATATGGACTCTTAAATTCATCTTGTAAGGTCTTTTGCTCAGAGGAGACATCTTAGCTCACTTTTAAAGGACATGAAAGGTCTAAAGATGTGTGGTTGAATTACTAGTAGTTCAACCTCAGACAGAGATTTTTATGTGGTAATAAAATCTGTTTAATAAGACATTTATTTATGTAGGAAAAATAGGAAAAAAGCACCTTACCCAAAATAAATTGAGTAGCACAAGGCATTAGAGACAAGTATTGATTTAATACCATACTAACAACAGAACAAGTTGACATTTTGAAGATCATATAATTTTTCCATTCAAGAGAATTTTGGGGCTGAGAAGCAGCAGAGGTTTTTAGGCTTCTTCTTAAAGGTGATTTACATCATTTGTGTCTGCTCTGCATGTCAGGCATGTGTGAATAATACAGATCTGTGCTAGCTCGACCCAGAACACTGTATATATTGGGGCTGGTATTATCCAGTGGGATTTTGAAGAAGTGTATGATACTCATGGTGGAGTTTGAATTTCCTTGAGCGTTCCGCAGAAAACAAACAGATTCCATGATAATAATTTTTTTAAGAAATTTTTTTACCTACTTAGAAAAACTAGAAATTTGGAGGGGAGATTATATTTTTATTCTCTTTTAAAGAAGGCCATGTCAGTATCCAAAGAACTGAACCTTCAACTGCAGTCAAGCTGCAACACAGTTTCTTGTCCTGAAAGGATTTCATAGCTTCTCCTTCATACTTGTGCATGTTCCTAATTTTTGACAACAGCATCATTTCCACTAGTCTACGTACTTCTAGAGACAATTATGCTCTTTTTTCATGTTGTTATATAGAAGAGGTTATCAAAGTTAGGTCATTTATCCATGGTCCATTCCTCATCTCTTTCATACATACAACAAATTCTTTAATGCTAATAGCCTAACATAATAACTGTGGGATTTTTTTCAACAGTCTTTCTCTGTTCCTCCTCACAATTTGCTTTTTTTTTTTTTTTTCAATTGAACTGTAATCCATGGGGGCCTCTATCTATCACTATATCTGGTACTTTACTCAATGAGTGCTTAGTGGGATAAGACAGAATTATGGGGAAGGTAAAATTCTAGGTGTTATCATAATAGTATAATTGGCAGTACAAATAAAAATCTTTCTTCTTTAAAGTCTATTCCTCTGTGCAAGGAGGGCTGAAACATGCTCTGTATTCAGTCTTCTACATTCTAACTTGCATTTCAATATGCTTAAGGTAAATCTCAGAGATAAGAACATTTCCCATCTTGGGTCACTGCATTGAGATACTCTCCCATCAGGAAGGATACTGTTAATGGCATTCATAGAGAATGGTTTTCTATTTAAGTGAAATATCATGACTAGTCTGCCTTTTTTTCCCAACTCATACAGTTGGCCATCATCAAAACAATTTGCTTTCTACAGGAAGATGAAACCAACAAGTGACACACGCATCATGAAATAAAAAAATACTGGTAAATCATACATGACAAACGGAGTTCTAGAAAAGTTCAGGGTGCTATTTGCCACTATTCCCAAGTAGATTCAATTTATTGTTCCCGCACGAACAGACACTGTAGGTCATACAATAAGGTATTGGTTTTGCCAATTACCAAGGATAATATCGTGTATTTCTGAGTTTTTGCATTATTCTTGAAACTTTTTTATTGGTTGCTAAACAAAAATGTGATTCTCATACATATGTTGTTCAGACATATAAATTTAAAAAAAATTTATTTTATATAATTATCTAAAAATAGAATAATGATTACTCTATGAAATTCTTTCTGCTTATTTGTGGTGGTTTTACCACAAATTCAGTGATTTTGGAGCAGAGACTCTGAGAGAAGTCACAAACACACCCCAAAAATGAAGAGAACACACAAAAAATCACACTTTATTTTGCGCAAACACCAAAACCCGACAAATAAAGTGCAAAACAGACAAATAAATAAATTTTTTCCAGGGCCCGCGTTTGGGGTAAGGACGCTCTGGCGATAGTGCTTGTCTCTCTCTCCCTCGGAGCCCGGCTGAGGGACTCCACAGTATTTAGAAGGGAGCGCGTGGTCTTGAGGGCCCCTTAGCCTTGAACCTCTGCCCGGTTTCGACTGAGGAGAACAACTCAAGAAGATTACAAAACCGCGCCCCTCCCCCCTTTCCTCCCTTTTAGCCCGAGGAGAGATTTAGTGCTGAAAGGGGAAAAAAGGTGTCCTTTG
>VYZS01083584.1:18721-29311 GCA_013400695.1 Neodrepanis coruscans | reverse complement strand
GTCCGCTGGGCCCGCGCTGGCTGGCCCAGCCCGGACCACCGCCAGCCTCTCCCAGCGCCGCCACCGCCAGCTCGCCCGCTGCCACTGGCCATCATGGTGCCATCACCCGCAGCCCCCGGTGGTTCCCGGCGCGCGCAGCGGCTCCGTTCCCGACGCGGTCTCCATGGGCGCGACAGCGCGGGACCACGGACAGTCCCGTCAGGGAGTGGTGGGGAGGAACGGTTTTATCCTTTCCAACCTACAACATTATTATTGGTAGAATTTAGGTTCTATTTATATGTGTGATTTTAAGGATGTTTTTCAGAACTGCATTGTAACTAATTGGACCTTAATAACTGTCTAAATCAATAATTTGACTACCAGGAACTGAACTAGTTATTTTTCTCTAGTTGAAATAACGAGATCAGAAGGAGCTCTTTACTTAATTGAAGATACTTCTTAAAACAGCATTAAAGAAGTAAGAATCACTATCTACTGTAAAACCATCGGGAAAGCTTGCATTAAGAGGAAATTATTTATTCCTATATGATAAGATTAATTTACATCTATTCCCAGCCAACAGATTGCTGATTTTCAGAGAGACTCTCAGCTAGACTCTATAGGGAACCTAAGCCATCCATAGCATTACACCATCTCTATACGCTTTGCCTAAATATTATGTACTAAAGGAAGCAGTTGTGACTTAGAGTATGTCTTCCACAGATGACTTAAATACAATGTGGTAAACTTCCACCAAATCTTGTGGTTAAACAGTATGGATATATGGGTCAAGTCATGAGTTTGGACAACTTTTCTCTTCATATCATCTTTTCCAGCATTTCCTTGATATGTTCTTAATGAACAGACCTTTAAAAGAGTTCATGAGCTAATTTTTAAATTTTCAGTAAAGTTGATCACAAGTAGAGGTCAACTTCAAGAAAATGCTGATCTCCTAGTAGACAACTTGGAAACTGATTTTGTATTAAAACCTGGTCACTTGCTTTGATGTCTTAGTGAGATCTGAATTTTTTTATGTTTTGTCCCAGCTATAGAGGTTTAGTTATTCTGAAAACTGTAGCATGAATAGCTGTCTTGATACGCTCTCTGAATAGCAAATAGGTATATTTTGTCACTTGAAAGTTTTTATAGTCACCTATAACTTGCAATGTTCTGTCGTTGCAGAGTTTGCTTCCTAAACTTTCTGAGGAAGTTGGACTTGCTCATACCAAATCTGTACATGAATTTCTGACACACAGAGAAGTACAGCAGTAAAAAAGATTTATACTCAGAGTTTATTACTGATGAATAAAATCATGCTAGAGTGAAGCTAAAAAAGACATGTTTACTGATAGTAAGTCTTCTGTTTAAAGTGGCAAGTCCCAAGTTTGATGGGATATGTGATATGCAAGCAGAAGATAGAATTTTACTGAGGTGATGAAGTGAATACAATTTTCAGAAGGATTTTCAAAGGAGTGCAGGAGAGTTAGTCATTTACCTCCAGCTGATGATCAGCAAAAGCTGGT
The DNA here is from genome assembly GCA_013400695.1 of Neodrepanis coruscans. Taxonomy (NCBI): domain Eukaryota; kingdom Metazoa; phylum Chordata; class Aves; order Passeriformes; family Philepittidae; genus Neodrepanis; species Neodrepanis coruscans. The sequence goes on along the minus strand of VYZS01083584.1, from coordinate 27,809 downwards.
CGTCAAAGTTCCTTAAGCTCTCTTATATGTTTTGTGCAGCAACTCTACTGGAATTTTCTTAGCCTTATTTATTACCACAGGAAGAGGATCAGCTTTTTCTCTTCCCCTTTTCTTGACACTAGATGGGAAAATTTGTCAACTTTTTTAGTGGATATCATTCTTGTTTTTAAGATTCAATTGTTTGCTTTGTTTTGTTCACATTATGGAAACGAAAATGTCCCTGTTCTATTGTTTGTGGGCTCCTTCCTGGAAGTGTGCAGGGTTCAATCTAGTTTTCAGCCTGGGAAAAGGTTATTTGCTTGGAGGTCATCCCAGTGTCATGAGTACAATTTATGGGTAGTTTGGTAACTATAATTATTTTTTTCTCAGTTTCAGAGATTTTTTACATTTAGATTTGAATATCAAATTGACTTGTCTCCTCCTTCAAGCTCTAACTCCATGTAGGCTTGTCTCTGTAGCCACTACACCTGCAAGCACTTCTGGGCTCTTTCAGGATGCAGACTGGGATCATTCAGTGTTATGGGGGGACAGGTGGGAGAAGAGCTGTGCAAGAAGGCTTTGCATGTTCCTACTGGAAGACACAGGGCCTTGGCACTACTGTCTGATGTATGTTAAAGTATCTTCAGGGCTATGGAGGAGTAGACCTCCAAGAGTTTCTGGGAAGCATCATGTGGTCTTCTACTGCCAAAGTGGATCCCAGGCCTGACTTACCTGCAAGATGTCTGTCCCTGGCTCTCTATTCAGTGACTGGCTGTCTCCATCAGCTCCTACCAAGTGAGAAGGGATGTACAGTTAGAGAGCAAGGAGAATAATCTATTGCTTTTCCTTTCAAGACCCAAGACAGCTCTGCAACTATTCATACTGTGTTAATGGGGGGCTGCAGGTATGACAGACTGGACTAGTAATGGTGAATAACACAAACACTTGCCCATTTGTAGGCCAAGGTACTTTGCTGAAGCCAAGCTTTGAGGCTGGTGAGAAGCAGACCCTGCAAGAGAGGATGGTGCTTTTTATCATGGTAATTGTCCTTTGCTCAGCTGCAAAACTTCCCCCTCTCCCCCCTGCCCTGGGTAAAGCGCGATGGGGTATTACTGGCTCAGGTAAGTTGAGGCTGATGTGAGAGGCAATTTTGTATCTTAGAAAGCTTCATAAGACATCAAAGACCCCCAGAGTGCCACCACTCTAATTTCTGAGGCCTTCACCAGAGGACTGCACGTGACTCCCTTTCCTTTCCCTTTCCCTTTCCCTTTCCCTTTCCCTTTCCCTTTCCCTTTCCCTTCCTCTTCTCTTCCTTTTCCCTTCCTCTTCCCTTCCTTTTCCCTTCCTTTTCCCTTATGCATTTTCTTAAGTGATAATTTTTTTGGCTTTCATGTTACTGTAGATAATAGTAAAAAAACAGCTACATACCTTCTTTCATTGCAATTAAATTGTACAAAAATAAACACCAGGTATATACATTTACAAACACTGTTCATTCAGTGTCATTTCACTCTAATCTGCCTCAAGGGATCTGTCCACAAAGACCTGGATTGCCATCACCTTCTGGGCCAGGTAACAGTAGTGAACCTGAGCAGAGTTTGAATGATGGATACCTAAAAAGAAAAATCTGTATGTTCAGGTCTTTATGGTGTACAGTATCTAGCTCACACCACAACTGCATGTGCAAGTTTTTGTGCATGTCTTCATCAGAATTAAAGTCCCTGGGCCAAAGCACCATGATAAACTGAGAAGCAGCCTCAGCTGCGCTGTGCAATAGCATAACACTTTGGTTATGTGGTCACTGTACTGTAGTAGAGAAAAAGCATGGGTGTTCATGGTAGAAAAAATCCCATTTCTGTCCTGCAAAGCATCCTATACACAAGTTCAGATTTGATTCTCTCTGCAGTTCTTAATGAAATTCTTCCTTTACAGACATTTTTTTTTCATTCCCATTAATCTCTTTTAAGGTTTATTGGACATGTTTAAAGTAATTTCGGTATATGGTAAACTAGAACCTTAAGAGCAGGACAGGAAAACAGTCTATTATGGAGGATTTTAGTTGATTTTTCAAATTAATGTTTCAGAACACCATGCAGCAGGAGATATAATTAAATGTCAGAACGAGAGGACTAGATACATGAATAAAATATATTATTGTATCATTACACTTTAATAATAAGATTTACTTGTCAACTTAAACTGTTATAATGTAACTAACAAGATAATTTATTTCTCAGTGTAATAAAGATGTACAGAAGGTAGAAGCAGGACCTTGTAAGATGCCAGCCTCACTCTGTGGCTGAGCCTGCCTGATAGCATGCGCACGAAATGAAGGAAAAACCCTACTGAACTGAGGGATGTGGCGTAGGATGGATAGCGGATGAGGAAAGAGCGAAAGTAGGCATGAAGTTTACATTTGGTAGAGGAAAAGATGAGGGAAAAACTGTGATAACAGAAGGCATAAGAGTCTGCTGGGGAAGATGATACTGCATGCATTTCTCCAACTGATAGAGCAAGACATTTCCATAATGTAAAATTTTCGTAGAAAGAAGGTTAAAATAGCTAATTGCCTTGGTGTGGGCTGATAAGATATGTATGGAAAGCTATCCCAGACTGGATGACACATGCTAGCTTGTCTGGCCGTGCAAGTTTTAATGACACCTTTGTTAGTAAAAAGAGGTCTAATGGGTGTCAACCAGGAAGATGGAAATTTTTCCTAGTTTCTCCCCAATTTAGCTACATCTGAAAGAGACTGTATTTATAAAAATGTGATAGCTGCTGAAAAATGTTGTGAGGAATAATTTGCTACTATCTAGTTTCTAAGATTCTGACCAAACAAAGTCCTGGAAAAGTCTGGCTTGCTGCCATTTCTAGACCATGAGCCATGCCCCGTGCTTGCCATCTCTAAGTTTCTGTCAGAAACTCTGTGAGGACTATTTGCAAAGAAACCAAGGACTGTGCTCTCATTCTGTCTGGCTTCAAAAACAGCAACCTAGGGAGCTGCAAAGATGAGACCCTCCATGAGCTCCTGTGAAATCTGTTGTTACTTCCTTTCTGGCTCATTCCCCCAGAACTGGTGCTTCCAGTGGCCACCATAATCAAAGAAAGAGAGAAACTTACCTCTCTATGTTTGAATGGAGTACAGTATAGGTGCAGATATGCTGGGACCACGTTTACCACCACTAAAGCAAGTGAATATGTCCCTATGTTGGCTTGGTGAAAGAAGAATTTTCAGTGATTACCATCTGTGGTAGGCTGCTAGCCATGCAAGGCTGTGTTGTGGTAAGTATGTCATTTCTGTATTATCTACTCTTTCACATATTCCATGAAATCTACACAGCCAGGCAACACATAGAGTAGTAGTGGCACACATGGTGGTAAGTGCATTCCTGAGCTATGTAGCATAAATATGAATGAGAGGGAACATACTGCACTTTAAATTTTTGTATATTATTCTGTTTGTTATGACAATTAGTACACTGTGGTACATTATTCAAAATGTGAGAAGTACAATAACCTGCAAATGATGTTTTGTTTTTCCCTTCATAGCTGCCAGATGGTGTGGAACCATTTATACAACATCTGAGTGTTAGTGCATTTTAAGCAGGGAAAGAAGGATCCTGCTTAGTGTTTTGTTTCTCTCTTTTGGATTTTTTTATTCTTAACTACCTAGCCAGGATATCTAAAGATATTTTTCATGCAGAAGAAAAATAATAGCTACTTAGTATTTCCTTCCTTTGTATTTCCACGTCTTTAGGATATTTGGCTTAAGCAAAGAAAAAATGGCTTCTCATTGTTGCTTTTATGATAGTGAAAAAATAGTTAAAGGTGTATTTACCATGACTTTTTTGTTTCTTCACAGAGTATTGTTTGACAGTGTTGGAGAGCTAACCAGACCACTACTTTCAGGACTATTTTAAGAGATCTTCTAGACATGAATGAACATATATCCCACACAGACCTAATGACATAAGGCAACATTATAGTGGTTTTTTTTTTGTTCAAAACAGCAGACTTTCAAAAGAGATCTTTTGCTTCTATGCAGTTTGACAAGAATTTAAGGAACAAGCACACATTTTTTTCTACTACAGTGAAGGACATAAAGATTGCAAAGTTATATAAGCCTTTTTTTTTTTTTTTTTCAGCTGCTTGAAAATACTGTGGAATACTAATGACAAGTGAAATAGAGAAAGAAATCTTTTCACCTGCATTGCAATAAGGTACTCCTGGCCACCCTGCAGAGAAGTGTTACTTGCCTAGGTAGGTGTCCTAGTTTTGGCCAGGACAGGTTTAATTTTTTAGAGTAGCCAGGAAGGGGGTGTGGCCAGACCCTAATGTTATTCCATACCATCTCATGTCACTTGTGAGAAACTGGATTTTCTGGCCAGCAGAAAAAGTGGAGTAGGCGAAACAGCCCAGGATTGTTTTACTTCTTGTGTAAATTGTTTCTTTTTCTTGTACATTTTGTTATTTATATTGTTGCTGTTACTGTTCGTTTTCTTATCTCATTCCTATTTCTAGTAAATATTTCTTATTTCATACTATGATTTACACCACCTTGTGCCTCCAGTTTTCAACTTCATCCCTGGAGTGGGAAGGGGGAAGAAATGAGTGAACAGCTTGGGAGAGTCTTGGTTGGGGAGTGTTGTGGGGTGACAGATCAAGTCACAAAAGAAGAGATAAGCCCTTGATAAGCCCTTCTTCCTGGAAGAGCCCAGCACCTGGGGAGAGATACCCAGAAACTGATAGAAACAGGATGGCCTGAAGAATAGGGTCGAATGAAAATTTCATAGCCTTTCTTCCAAATACATCCTGGAGGCATGAAATCAGACATTCCTTGGACTTCTGTCTCCATCCTTTTTTTGTCCCAAAGCAATAGTCTAACCTGCCCAAAATGTTTATTTATTTGCCTGAATTGTCACTCAAATGAGTCTGAGAGAAAAAGTGATATAAAAGATATTTGAACCTAGAGAAAAGTGGGGAGAAGATTCCATCCATATTTGCAGAGGTAGCTGAAAACTGCGTCTCCCTCTCTACTCTATGTGAAACATCTTAGGGTGAGCGATCACTAATTAATGTTACTTTCTTTTCTTTTTATAGGTAATAGTATAGTTTACTCTAGGGTGGGTGTATCGCTTAAGTTTTGTTTTATGTTAAGTGGGTTTTGCTGTCTAGTTTCTATTACTGTTAGGTTTGCTGTGTGTTTCTGTTAAGTCCTAAGGTTTTGGGTATTTTGCTTAAGTGTGGATATTTTCTGTAGTAAAATACTTGTAATTACCCTGCTTTAATATAGGAAGTTTTGTTATTAATTGCTTGGTGCGCGTTTGTGTAACTTGCTTGTACATAACCATAATATATTTTTTGCTGTTAAAATGTTATTGAAGACGTATTGAATCTTCTTAAATTGTCATGATATGGTATTGACTTATTATTTCATGAACTAGCCAAAGTTAGTCTGTGATATGGCGGTGCTGGTAATTCTCTACAGGAAAATAACTCAGGGGGAGTCTCTTTGAGGGGANAATCAGACATTCCTTGGACTTCTGTCTCCATCCTTTTTTTGTCCCAAAGCAATAGTCTAACCTGCCCAAAATGTTTATTTATTTGCCTGAATTGTCACTCAAATGAGTCTGAGAGAAAAAGTGATATAAAAGATATTTGAACCTAGAGAAAAGTGGGGAGAAGATTCCATCCATATTTGCAGAGGTAGCTGAAAACTGCGTCTCCCTCTCTACTCTATGTGAAACATCTTAGGGTGAGCGATCACTAATTAATGTTACTTTCTTTTCTTTTTATAGGTAATAGTATAGTTTACTCTAGGGTGTGTGTATCGCTTAAGTTTTGTTTTATGTTAAGTGGGTTTTGCTGTCTAGTTTCTATTACTGTTAGGTTTGCTGTGTGTTTCTGTTAAGTCCTAAGGTTTTGGGTATTTTGCTTAAGTGTGGATATTTTCTGTAGTAAAATACTTGTAATTACCCTGCTTTAATATAGGAAGTTTTGTTATTAATTGCTTGGTGCGCGTTTGTGTAACTTGCTTGTACATAACCATAATATATTTTTTGCTGTTAAAATGTTATTGAAGACGTATTGAATCTTCTTAAATTGTCATGATATGGTATTGACTTATTATTTCATGAACTAGCCAAAGTTAGTCTGTGATATGGCGGTGCTGGTAATTCTCTACAGGAAAATAACTCAGGGGGAGTCTCTTTGAGGGGACTTGTTCTCTCTTTTGCTATTTTGCGAAGTCTAAGACAGACTCCCCATTTAAAATCAGTGAATCTGTTAGTAAAAAGTCTAAACTTCCAATAGACTGGTTTGGACATCTTTTGGTGGGTGGGACACTGAATAGCCATAAAAAATATGTATTAATACCCACGAGACAGAAATTCTTTTATTTTTGTCCCCCTTCATGTGACAAGTGGTGTAAACCACAAAAATAGGTCATTAGTCTTAGCTTGTTTGTATTTTCTTGGCTGAGATGGTGCCAAAAAGCAGGCCAAAGCTGTGATGTTAATATATGCAGAATGGCTCCAAGTAGGTCTCCAAAGAGACAACAAAGTTTTCAAAATCAGTATAGTTTTGTTTTATTTGAGTGGGACTTCATTTATTTAAATAACTATCTAAGCAAATAAGAATCATGGATTGGAAGTTACAACAAAGAAAAACAGTAGTTTTACATACAGCTCTTACATTGCCCACTGTGTCCCAGCAAATGAATTCCTGCTTCTAAGCTTTACTGCATTCAACATTATAATGCTACCCTTGAAAAAACTACTGAGTCCACTTTGGTCTTATGAAATTCCTTTCTGTGTCCTCTTAGGTCTCTCTGTGCTGTGATTCTTTTATGCATCACAGCATCTTTAGCATTTTCTTTCTCAAGGAAATGTGAAATCTTCCAGAAATTCTGCCAGATCTGGTCCGAAAACATTTTTCTTCTTAAAGAAACTGCTTAAAACAAACAAGTCAAATATACCCCCAAACACACCAATGATATTATGATGATGATGGAGACTTGAATTTTCCCTTCTGCCACAAAGGTTGAAGCTATAACTATACTGTGGCATATTTAGAGAAACCACAGTGAACTAAAATTACCTTTCATGGATTCTGCTGACAGTGCTGCCATGATAGCACATTCTTTGCATGAGCTCTGTGTAAGTTGAGAAAAAGTTTACATGCAAAGATCCACTAATACAGCTATTCTATCTGTGCTTACCTATGTAAAGCTAGCAAAAGTATGTATATGTGGGCTACAGTTGTTGTTTACAGTTAACCCTAATGCGCAGTAAATATTTTATGCTGCTCAAGTAATGTATTTGATTCATTTTCTGGTATTTTTCCAGTCACCCTTTTCTAGGTTTCAGTCATTTTTATTTTCATGGTGAGTTCTAGTAATTTCAATATATTGAGTTCTGTATATAAATCCTGATAGTTTCAATCCCATCAATGTGTTTGGTTACTTTTCTCACTTCAATTAAAAGAATCAATATACCTTGATGGTCAACTCAGAGAAAGTACAATTTTCCCTAATTTTTGTGAAAAAATTATGAAAATAATAAAGTTTTAGTAGATTTCTGGGGTTGGCGCTGTCTTCTTCTTTTGACAGTATATGAAGTGGATTAGAGTAGTGACCTTTGGTGGATGTACAAGGAGGAAGAGAAGGAGAACTGTTGCTCACCTTCAGTTTCCAGCATTCTCCCACCTGTTCACGCTGTAGGAAGTCTCTAACATTCAAAGTCAAATTCCTAAAGTATTTGAGCATTTGAAACCCGTATAATATTGGCCAGTGTGACTGGCCAGTGTATTGGCCATTAACTTCTACCCTGTCTTGGAGAAAGGGAGGATAATGGGAAGCAAGGAGATATTGTATTATATTGCTAGTTGATTAGGGTCATTCAGCCTTACAGAATACATGTAATTTGATATAAACTGATATAGTGCATCTTCAAGAATTACAGTTTTCACAGTGGGTAGAAGCTTGTGGGCAGGTAATAAAATCCCTACACTGACCAGAAACTGTTGTGAACATCTGTTCCCTGACTACTTAAATTATACTTGGACAGTTTGATGCATCTCTGGCATCCATCCCATGCTCTAGTAGAATGAAAGTAGAAGAGAAGAAGAATGTAAGATCAGGAATCCTGTTGGGTTGCAATCTTTCTTTCTGCTCTTTCTATTTTCTTCTCCATTCAGTAAATCTGTCACAACTTTGTTTAGAAAAGTACAATGCCCTTTCTTTCCCTCTGTCATATTTGCAGCTGCCTGCTTACTTATTTTGTATGCATTAATTGGAGTCATGCAAGGCTTCAGGCTTAATAAAAGGCATTTCGAGAGAGGGGTTTCTATAGAAATATGTTCTTATGGAATGTCCTGTTGAGTTAAATCCACCCTACCAAACTATAATTTCTGAATTAAATGGTTCTTCCATGAGCCTCATCTTTCTGTATTGCCTTCACCTGAATTCTGCTGGGCTGATGTCGTGCTCAGGGGTTTTATTCAGCCTTAGAAAAGAGGCTGGGAGAAGGATGATTAGTTCAGTTGAAATTATTATGGTGACACATAGAAGTGTGTCTTGCCTTCAGATTCCCCACATATTACAGCAAAAGAACAATTAGCTCCCATTTCCATATTAAAGCTATACTTGCCCAGTTTTTAAACTTATGCACCTGAAGTGTTAGTGCAACGTGACAGATTTTTCATACTGGCAAACACAGTGCTTGATTTTTAAAAAAAAAGCAGGTAAAATATTAAAAAATATATAAAATATAAAAAAAAGCCACTGCACAAATTTTAAACTCCACTTAAAAAGAGCAATAATCATTGATGAAGTCAGAATTATTTGTGTTTTTGAGGGTCTTTTTATCACAGTTTGGCTCAAGGATATAATCTCATTTTGGCATGCTTGCATGAAAATGAGTTGGTGCCAAGGGCTTGGATTCCACAACAGTAATTTGGAAGATGACTCATCTGTCATTAGTTTAAGCACATGCGAAAATGTAGACCTTGTGTTTTACGGCAGTGGAGGAAGACTATAACATGTAATAACAAGTGTACTTCTACTGTGTGGCCTTAGGAGATGCTCCAGATGATATTCTTCTCTGCCAAT
>VYZS01083581.1:20341-32707 GCA_013400695.1 Neodrepanis coruscans | reverse complement strand
GGGGGGTGGGTTTTTTTTTTTGGTGGGTTTCTTTCTTGGGTTTTTTTGTTCCTTTTTTTTTTTATTTTTTTTTTACTTTACATCTGATTATAACTGTTTTCACTTTAACACCAAAAGAGAATTACATCTGATTATAACTGTTTTCACTTTAGTGCCAAAAGAGAATACCTAAAACAATGTTGAAGAAGAAGACACAGGGGTTGGTGGGCACTGGTAGCTGCCAAATAGAGCAGCTGTAGTACTGTGGGTGCTTGGGAAACCAATTAGAAACACATGGAGTGACAAAAAATGTATGTAACTTAAGATTAGCACAATGAATGCAACCACACTGTGGGAAACTTAGGCAATCTAACATTGGCACTGAGCATCAGGAAAAATAAAATGCAGTTATAATGTCTCAAAGAGAAATTGAACCTTAGTGCTGGGAAATACGGAACTATTCTCACTGTAGCTTAAGTTCATGGATGTATCAATGTCAAGAAAATTGCTTTTTAAAGTTAAGTATGTTAAAAGCAAGTCTAATGTACATGACTGGGTTCTGTGGGAAAACTATTACCTTAAAGGATGCCCTGACTTTTTGAGTGACACGGGTCAGAAGCCATGAGCCCAGTTAGAACCTCTTTCTTTTAAACTTTGCTGAGCAATGGATCAGACAAAATGAAGGAAGGTATCAAGACAAATGTAAGACAGGTCCTTTGAAACAACATAAAAAACATAAAGTCAAGATTTGAGGAGTCCTGTATATTCATTAGCTGGTAGTGTATTTACAGGCAGTCATTTAGATTTTTTATTTTATTTTTTTTAATATATGAGAAATGATCAGGTCAGACATTAGTTTATGCACTTACTTAGTGTTGCAGAGGAAAGTTGTGCTTTCAACTGCCCTTGTTGTCTATGATCAATAACAGAAGGAACTTTAGGCTGAAGTTTTTCTTTTCCAATATGGGCTGGTGATCCATGTACTTCTAATGCATTTAATCGTTGAACAAACAGAAATCCAGGTTATAGAAAACTGATTACCCAAAGGAATAACGTTATTATTTCAGAAAATATGGTTAATATATTTCTGTGATGATATTGCACAATTATATAGAAGAAATTTCTAGGGTCATATTGCATGGAATTTGCAACATTATGTGCTATTTTTGTTTTGGTGGGTTTTTTTGTTGTTCTTGTTTTGTTTTGTTTTGTTTTGTTTTGTTTGTTTTGAGGGGTTTGTGTGCTGTTAACAGATTCGTTTTTCCCCTCAGGGAAAAAAAGAGTAGTCCAATCATAGCCTTTGCCCTCCTACTCAGATAGCCTGGCCAAGCATTGTATATGTCCTTCAACAGTGCACAAATGTCACTATTTCATGGTCAGTGAAAAGAATTATACACCTTACACATACTTAGCAAAACAGTTGAATCCCCTTAGTTATTAATTTATTTATTAATTTGTTGTTGTCCTCCACCCTGCATGTCCACGAGACATGATTTAAGTATGTAGGACACTCACTGCTGTTAGCAGAAAATGAATAGGGAGAACAAGCTGCATTTATCTTTACCAACTACAGAATAAGAATTATTAAGGAATGAAACTTATAAGATTTTCAGAGTCTTGAAAATTGTCTCCACCTCTACTGCCAGCAGAAAGCTTGCTGCATTCAAGACTGACAAACAAGGGTGAGAGCTTTGCTGAGTAGAATACTTACAAATTTCAGTAATTTGCCTGTTCTGGGGAACAGAAAAGATAGATGAAGGAAAGAAACAGCACAATGGCCCATCTGTGCAAACCAAAAATGCTGCTAGTAGGTCAGAACGAGTTGTACAACTGCCCCTGATAATTAAATCTATGGCATCCATAAAGTTTTTTAATGAGATCACTTTACTGTCTTGGCCTTACATCGTTGGTAACAATTAATTTGCATTTTAGAATGTTTCTATTTATCTACTGTTTGCAATTTTAATATTTGTCTTTACAGACTGAGGTGCAAAAGTCTGATTTGTTTGCTCAGGATTTACTTGTCTCATTTTGACTACCCAGATAGAATAACAACACTTTGAATGAGAATGCTGGGGATATTTCAAAATGGATGAAAAATATTTTCCATGGTATAAATTAAAGTGGTATTTGAATATGTAGTTCCACACAGCTTTGAGAAACATGCTGATTTTTTGATAGCCATGCTTGAAAAGCTTATTCTTAGCTATTTCTACTGCTAAGAAGAAATTACATTTCAAAGCTATTCTGCAGAGAACATGCTGAAGATGGGCTCCTGATCTAATGACCATATTCCAGCCATATCCAAAGCAAGCACTCTTTGTTTGAGTCCGTAAAATCACTTCTAAATGTCAGACTGCAAAAGATAATACTCGGAATTATACTTTCTTTGAAACAACAACAACAAAAAATCAGAATACCAGATGTGGATGTTGCTCAGACATTTGTTGAAGTGAGAATGTGTTTGGCTGTTTGGAGCATTATTTCTGCATCGTGATGTCTTTTGTGCCATGGAACCTGCTGTGAAACCTGCTCTCTGCGTAACAGCTCATATGGGAAGATCAAGGGCGCATTGCTTTGCTGGCATGGCTGCAGGATAAACAGTTCTTAACCAGACTATCACACACTGCTAGAGTTTCTTAGCAAGAAGTTACGAAGTTAAAGACACTGGGTTTTGTCCTCATTTAAAAATAAAATGCTGCTCTTGGAAGAGCTGAAATTGTGGAGGGAAAAACAGGGATTTGAAACCCACATCTGAACCTGGAAATAATTTCTTCTATTAGTGTCTTTCTCTACTCAGGTAAAAATCCTGTAGTAACCAAATATTATAGTGTCAAGAACCATCCACAATCAGGCCAAAATTGGGGGTTCATGGAGTCCATTTCTGGTCAGGATTTCATACTGATACTTTCTGCTATGGCTAAAGAGCGGAGCTCCATTTCACTTGTTAGACATTGTAAGTCTTCTTATTAGAAGTATCATAGCTTGTCTGGTGCAGATTCCTTTTCACATGGTCTATAATAAATTGACCAGTTAATTCAGAAATTTATTCTGACTTTAAGGATTAGTTTTAGAGGTGGAAAGAGTAAGTTGATAGTGTTGTAGATTTTAAAATGGAGTGATAAGGAAAATAATTGAAAATGTTAAATCTGCTGCAGATTGACTTGTGGATTAACTGCCATCGATTTACATAATAACACCTGAATAATTTCTGTTTAATTTTTATAGTACTTCAATGATTTCATGACAATAGGTGGTCTTGGATACAGATATTTCTCGAGTTCTGAGGTGGGCATTATAAAATCTCAAACCTGAAGCAGATTCAACAAGTCCCTTCTTTTATTTGTTGGTTTCCTTGTTCAAAAATGCATAGTGTTTCTTTGAGCCCATTGTTTTACACAGAGTTCCTCCATGTTTTGCACAAAATTCTATCATTATTCCTCCACTATTACAAAAAGATGGTACATAGTAAGATAAATGCTTTGGTTGTCTCCCAGAATATACCCAGACCTGCCTTTTCCTCTTACCCACAGTCTTGTGAAGTAGGTACTTGACTATGAGTTATGAGGAAGATACATCTTCTGATGCTAAGGTTAGGTGATAAATGTGCAAACCAGCATGGGACACTTCAGAGGAAGTGCCATAAATTTACCACTGAATCAGTTCTAAGGATGAAAGCTGGGGCTAAAGAATCACAGCTGTCATTTGGCTGTGGGAAACTGTTCAGAGATCATTAGTATTGGTCATTCCCATGAACTTGAGGTTCACAGTGGGGAATGCTGGGAGGTGACACTGCAATCTGTGCAGATTTCAAATCCCCAGAATGAAAGATTGTCTCTTGTTAATAGACAGGTTACATTTTATATTAAAAACCAAATGCATTTCCCAGTCTTTAGTTTTTCTCTATAGTGTATACAAATAGCAAAATTAACAAAAGCTAATTGGTAAAAACAGGAAGTAGGAAGGAATATAATTGCTGGGATTTTCGCTTTAAATTCAGTTCAGCACAATGTTGACTTTTGTATAACATTGGCTGGTAGCTGGAAAATGTAGCACAGTCAGGCTTTTATTATTTTGTACTACATATCAAGATAAGTAAGAGTTTTTCAGTAAATTAACTTCCTCAGTGAAATCTCTTCCCAGTATTCCCCTTCCCCCTTCTCTCCAGGAGGATATTTCAGTGAGAAACTTGTAGAAACAAAGTATTATCTTGCTGGATGGTAGCAAAATGGAGCATAACAGATCTCTAACTCTCACAGCTTCTACCTCTAAGTGACTGGTATCATTGGTATTTCAAATTTAAATTTAAAATATCCACTTCACGTGCCTGCAGTGGTTGATTTCAATTTTATTCTTTCTAGGCTTTACTGTAATTGTGCCTCAAAACAGAATGGGCAGGGCTGCTAGTAACGAGGACATCCATCAATTAGCAGGGTTGAGGTGCTGTTGAAGTGTTTTAATGGGACAGAGTTAATTATGCTATCCAAGGGAGCTGGGCGTTTCATTTCTGCTGTCACCCTAGCAGAAGGACAGCCCGTGGGAAAGCAGCTTCCTAACGGAAGAAAAGTAAATCATCTCTGTCTTGTCAGTACAGGTGATGGACTGCTATTACTACTATTTTATAACAAAAAAAGCAGAGGAAAGAGAGGGACTGTATGAAGGACAAACCTGGGAATAAGTACTACCAGACAGATATTTCGATCTTACTGTGCCTGCAATTCAAATGCAACAGATTTTATTTATTTTATTTAAATGTTTCCTCTTGAGATAGATTTTCACTTTTTCTGCTACAAAAAATGTAGAAACCCTGTCCAAAATAACACATGTTTCCTTGTAAGAAAAGGTGAAGCAAATCACAGGAGAAGGTTAGGATCTCAGTTCGCTCATGTGACTTTTCTAGCTCTGTAATCAATCCTACTGCAGTTTTAGCATAATGTAATAGATGTACATTGTAACATTGGAGTGAGGCTCAGATACACTCATAGCCAAGACATTTAAACTTTTATATTTTCATAAATACATCCGACAGCCAGGATCTGAATGACCTGCTACCACTTTGAAAAGTAGCCCAGGTGTAGTGCATCTGAGACTGTCTTTGAAAGTAAATAATACATGAGTTTCTGGGTGTTGCAATCACTTCTCATTCTGCATGTAACTTTCTCGCTTTCCTTAATGAAACTAGAATAGGGCATTCAGCAAAAAAAGATGACTCAAAAGTACTCAAGAGCATTAGTGCTGGTGTAAGTTTCTTATTTTAATGAAGGTTTCTGCATAAAAACACATTTCATGATACCTCTGAAGTTTAATCTGAATGTTATAATTAATCCTTACCCATAGAGAAAATAAACTGGATAAAATACTGAGTGTATTTTTAATTGCTTTTTGATTTTTTGTTTGTTTGTTTGTTTGCTTGTTTTAAAAAAAAACTTAAACTAAGAAAAACTAAGTAAAATCTTCCTGATAATTTCTCCTTGGAGCTGATAAAAAGTAGGATATATGCCTTTCATATATGCCTTTTTTACACCTGTTTTTGAATTAGGTCAAGAACCTGAAATATTGAAACTGTTTGAGATGGTAGTATTTTGGGTTTTTTCGATATTTATTTTTGGATGGTTAGTTGGCTGGTTTGTTTTCGTATGTGGGGTTTTTGTGGTTGGTGTGTTTTTTTCATCTGTTTGTTTTGGTGTTTTTGATTTGTTTTGTTTCCTCTTTCAGAGCCCATTGACGTCCACCATTCGAGCTAATTTCAGTTTAGCGGTTTAATCTGAGAATGAAGGCTCACCAGCTTCATCTCACAAAGGTAGACACGGAGTTTCACTTCATCCTGAGTGAGCAGCCTTCTGGGCTTAGATGGGGATCTCCAAGTTTGCTGAACTACTGGATTCAAGAGCAGAAGAAGTTTTAGAGGGCAAGAACCCTGAGTAATTGCTTCTGGCTAGGGTAGAATAAACCTGGTATGTCACAAATCCCTACTGTCTTTGCCTGCATCACCAGGTCTAAGATAATTGAATGTTTGTGTTCTATACAGCAACAAACCTGTCTGCAATTACAAGCATGGTGTTGCACATTTAAAAAAACCCCACCCTCAAATATTTGCTTCTACCTAAGCTCATACTAGTAAAATTTATTTATAAATGTTTTTCTGTGCTAAATTGTTATGAGCTGTACTATTTATTAAACATTTGTAACTTTTTTTAAAACAAACAGTCTAAGTGCCAATGCATCAAATTAAAGAGAGAACTTCTATGCCTCAGAAAAGAGACTAGGTATTCAATAAGTGCTTCCATTTCTCTTTTAAATGCCATAATATCAGCATGAGTTCTTATGCATCTATCAAAACTAGCAAGAAAATAAATTGCAGAAAAAAGGAAAAGATGAAAAATTCCAAGTCAACAACTAAAAGAAACATAAAAAATTAAAAAGACAGGAATTGATATTGAAGAAAGCTGTAGGTTGCAACTGTTTTTGATCCAGGCTTATTTCAGGCAATTCCTGTCAGTTCAAAAAAAAAAAAAAAAATAATCCAAATAGAATAAATTTTTCCTGTGCTTTTCTGCTTTTTTGTGTGCCATCCTTGCCTTTGCAGAAAAACCTGTAGATAACTACATGTCATACCTTAGAGTGGATGCTAAAAGATGACATGTTTTCTCTATTCATGAGAAACATACACGTCTTGTGAACAGATCCTTTGATAGTCTCCTTTGGTATAATAATGGTCTGCAATTCTTTGGTGTTTGATCCTCCAACAAAACACCTGTTTCAAAATGCTGTGAATTTTCTAGAATCAAGCTAATTCTTCTTTCAAAGACACTTAAAACATACAACTTTGTGTTTGAAATACAGTTGGAAAGTTTAGGTTTTTCTTCCTTTAACTTCTTTATCATTCATATTGGAGATAATTTTAATTTGGTACAAACTTGTTTCTGTGCTTTGCAGCCCAAAGTTGTTGCCCTTTTCCTGAATGGACATGGTCATATCCTGCATGTGATAATTATTGCTAAGTCTTTTGCTGATTTTTCCTCTGTTGCAGCTATAACTTTACTATAGATAAGAGAAAAATTCTCTAGTAGCAGTATTTCCAAGGATCTCTTTGTGGCTCCTTTCTAACTTCTGGATTTGTTTTCTTTGCTTGCTGTCTGAAGGTATACATGTAATCGTGATTTGTCTAATTAGGGAACAATTTTGTCCTTGCTGAATGAAAGGCAATGGGCAGACCTGCATATGGTAGCAGTGAAACTGTAAGAGAAGCAAGACTTTCCCTTAGCCCAA
The DNA here is from genome assembly GCA_013400695.1 of Neodrepanis coruscans. NCBI lineage: Eukaryota > Metazoa > Chordata > Aves > Passeriformes > Philepittidae > Neodrepanis > Neodrepanis coruscans. The sequence continues at coordinate 25,459 of VYZS01083581.1, read as the reverse complement.
CATCTAAGTACATCCTAGAAGATGGAGAGGCTTTTGTTTTCTGATCTGTGCTGCTATCTGCACTGTACTGCTGTGACACTCTCAAAATGGTTATGTGGGGAGGAGCAAGGATATCTGCCAGTGAACTTCTGATGTCTCAACAGTCAGACAGGGTGCTCTGAGTTTTAGTAAATATTATTAGCAAAAGGACCTGGGTTGCTTGGATGTGTTCAGTTCCCTCCCTTTCTTCAAAGCCCTCAGGAGACACTGCTGTCTGTTTTGAGGAGTGTTTTTGAGAGTGAGGACACAGTCACCTGGATAGCTTGTGTAAAGGGATTGTCCATCTATGCAGATACTGCTGACAGATAAAATAAATTCTCTATTTTTGGGGGGTAGGGGGGGTGATCACAACAATATGATGATGAAAGATGGTGATCCACTTGAATACTGCTGTTGAAAGAAATCCCTCAGTCCCCTCTTTTGGAACTGTGTGCTTCCACCCTCCTCAGTATTATCACATTTCAGGGACCTGCTGGGCTCATCAGGCTGGCAAAATGCAGAAGGATAACTTTCTGCAACTTTTGTGAGCTCAGACAAAAGGTCAGGGCAGAAAAAAGAGGGTTAATTCAGTGTTAATGGGACAGGGCAGAGAGGGAGGGAGAAGCTCCTTCCTTTTTAGAATAGGATAAACTGAGCTATTTCATCTGTGCTGCCTGAAAGATCATGTAGCCAAGATGAATTTTATGTAAACAGTGGAATTACTGCTTTTTATTTCCCCTAAACCTTGTTCTTTTTTTTTTTTTTTCTCTCCTGTGATATAGTGATACAATACAGAAGAAATATAATCAGAAGAAAAAGAAGGATTTCCATCTTGGGTTCTCTTTTTTTTTTTTTTTTTTCTGTCCTATGGATAAGATGGCTTTGATGAGGAAAACTCTGATTAACTTTGGTCTTCATATATATTTTGGCTCCGTGGGAAGAAAGCAAGCTCTGAAGCCCATGTACGATCAAGGAAGCAAGATCCTGATTGGGTCTCAATATACTATCTACACCTATGTGACCATGAGCACTGTAACTCAGCAAAGAAGAGCTGCTCTTCAGCATTTGCTGCCTTATTTAATAATAATTTAAAATGCATGATATTTAAACTGTGTAATATTTTTGTGACCTTATGCATAGGCAAGTGTCCTGGTTTGGACACGGTGGGGCTTTAACAGTGATGAGAGATTGCAACAGTTTTGATAACAAACAATAGAATTTATTTTACAAACAAAAAAACCCCTTGACAACAACAACGTACGGGGGACAGACTGTGCTCCTTCAGGCTGGCTGGTGGAGCAAGGGAGGAAGGAGGCTGGACTGTGGAATGATGTCGGGTCCCACTCTGAGGTTCCTGGAAAACAGGAAAATAAAAGAAACCGCGGGGGGACAGAATACCACAGCTGGTGGGCAATGTCACCTTCAGCCCTGTGCTGTCTCTGCTGTCGATGAAGCTGTGCTGCTGCCTGAGCCGCAGGAAGAAGGCCAAGAGAGCGAAAACAGAAGATGTCGAGGTGCAGCTCTGATGACAACTGAGCCAGAAGAGTAAAGGAACTTCCGGTCTTTCGGATTTTATGGGTTGTCTATTCCCGCATGATCTTGGGTCCCCTTTCCAGTGCAGGTCACATCTGGATTGTCTAATGGTGCTGGGCACCTCCCCTCCACAAGACTTCACCACGAGGCAATATTGGCGGCATTTTCTGCAAAAATGTGTCATGGTCAGGGCCTACCGAGGGAGGAGAGGCCACCCCTACCACCCATGAGCACCACTGGGCACCCCAAGGGCTCCAGGGCCACTTCCAGCACCAGCACTGGGCTGCCCTTGCCTTGTGTGCCAGCGCAGCCACCTGCAGAGTGGCTCCGCTTGCTGTGAGGGCTGCTGGCCTTCTCCACCCAGTGTCGTGTTCACGCACATGGGGGAACGCACCGTGCATGCGTGCAGTGCCCAGGAGAGCCAGTTGCATCTGCCGCCTCTCAGCCCACTACTAGCAGCTGTGGGCAGCTGCTTCTCATTGCAGGCACCTGTGCCAGGACAGCCACTGCCTCTCCAGTGTTGCCTGTAGCCAGGCGGAGAGAGGCTGGCAGCAGCAGCCATCACCCCCAAGCGCCGAGGCGACAGAAGCAGCTGTTGCTTCCAAGCGCTGCGGCAGCTGCCGTGTGCCACTTCAGGGCTGGCACTGCCACCACCCTGGCTATGCCACACTCACAGCAAGCGTTGCTGCTGCCCCATTGCCACCTGAGCCGCGGCTATAAGATGGGGTGCTCCCGCACTGCACCTGTGTTGTGGTTTTACCACTAAAAATCGTGGTACTGACAAGAGATGTCCGAGAGAAGCCACACACACCCAAAAAAGAAAACACACAAGTAACACAGTTTATTTCACACACACAGAAAACCGACAATAAAGTTCAAAAAACAGACAAATTAAGCTTTCCCAGGGCTCGTGTTGGGATGGGAACACTCTGGAGTAGTGCTGGTCTCTCTCTGTTGAGGGTTCCGGAAGGGACGCCAGGATAATTAGAGAAGGCCGGCGACCAACCTGAGGACCTACAGCAGCACGAACCTCCGCTCGGCTTTCTGAAGAAAAACACTCAGCCAGTTAAAAACTGCGAGCCCCCCTCCCCCCTCCCTTTCTGATCCTGGGAAAGGAATTTCAGTGTTGAGGGAAAGATGTGGCCTTTAGACCAGGCTATGGCTGTGGAAATCGCTAATCTGCCCGCCCAGGAAAATACCACAAGAAAAACTTGACCCCCGAGGAAGCGGTCCACCCCCAGGAAATCACGAGAAAACGCAATCCTGAAAGAGCAGTCCACCACCCGGAAAATAATCATGAGAAAACGTGATCCCGAAGAAAAGAAGCAGTCCACCCCCCTCGGAAAAAACACACTGTGCTGTAGCTGCCGTGTCGCTAGCCTGTCCGCACGCGGGGATGGGGAATGATGCTGCTACTGCAATGTTCCACGCCGAGAAGAGGACGATGGCGTCTGCTCTCCCCCTTTTATAGGGGACCCTGCTCTGCGCATGCGCAGATGGGCTCCAGGGGCCAGCTTTTCTCTAACTGGATAATCAGCACCCGGGGCCTGCCCCAGCAAGGCCTTGCACACCCACGGAAATGCTGGGACAAGCCGGAAGCGATGGAAGCGCTGGAAGTGCTGGGACACACCGGCAATGGCGGCGCCCAGCTGGGACCGCCGCGCGTGCATGCAGCGAGAGCCGCCGCCACTCCCACTGAGTGCGGCTCCGTCGCCCGCCCGAGCCGTGCCCAGGAACGCGGCACAATCGTCCAGGCAGCTCCACAGATCCACGCTGCCGGGGGGAGGGGGCCTCCACACGCCACATGTCCCTCGGCCCAGGGCGAACGGCAGCTTCCCGCACTGAGCCCGCCACACCTGCGGGTGCCGCGGGCCGGCAGCACCAGCCCAGCCGCAGCTGCTGGCACCGCCAACACCACTGCACACTGGCACCCGCAGCCGCACCGAGCTCCAAGGACGGCCACGCCGCCCGGCATGGAATGCGGCCATGCTGGGGACCATCCCCATCCCTGCCCGTCATGGCCCGGGGGAAAGGGCAGCCCTGCCTCCCCCCCGCCAGGACCCCGGGAACAGGCGGCCCCACTCCCGCTCGCCCGGGAAAAAAAGACCAGTTTTAGTTTCACCCCACAACAATGGCAATTTTTGATATGATCTAGTGGGTGTGGTAGTATAGTGGACTTGATTATCTTGGATGTCTTTTCTAAACTTGATAATTCTATGATTCTTGTGGCAATTTTTTCACCATCATGTCTTTGGCCTTTTATGAGGAGGGACTGTATGGGGATGATAGGGATATCAGAGGCAACATAACTGCTGAACGAGTCAGGTTACTGAGCTTTCTAGCCTCTGATTTCTAATTCTTTGTGTTCAGTTGTAAGAAGGTTTTGTCAACAGATCTTTAGACTAGTGTATCTAGAGTTTCAGCGATGTGGATATGGCCCTACTTCCTATCATTTCTGCAAGTTTCTGCAGGAAACATTCCTTCTAGAAAGCTGGTTAGGTTGACTCTGTAGATTAATATAGAGAGTTTTCTGCACCCTGTATCCTCTGAAAACATTATCTCTCAGAAGACAAAAGCATCAACTGCGATCCTTTTAGTCATCTTCTTTTTGGCATGGCTGGCATACGAGTTTTTCATTTCATATTACCTTCTTCATGTGATCTTGTGTATATTCAGTGCCGTAATGCTCCAATATATGCAGCCATTTGTCTTCCCACCCTGGCAGTGTGTGATGGTTGTCACTTTCCTGAGACTGGGAACGTCTGCCTGTGAAGGCATCCCTGCAGCTCTATGAGTCAACTTCTGGCAATGCTTCCTGAGGCAGAAATGGAGTCATTATTATGAATCTGAAGGTGCATGGCTGGATTCTGATGTATCTCCCTGAGGAGCATATGCAGTCATTCCATCCATATGGGTGAGTGCGGGGGGTGTGCAGAGCTGCAGCAGCAGTGCTGGGGAAGTTGTTAATCTCTCAGGAAGCATTGACAGGAGCAGAGCCACACTAAGCACTTAAATTTGTATTGCAGAATATACACATTTTGAATGCTGATGTATGAACCAAACAACTGAATTGTGTAATTTGGAAACATGGCTACTCTACCCCTTCAGTAATTAATTTTCTTATATACCCTATGCCAACTTCCCAAACACAAGGGCAGCTTTCTGATCACTGCAAGGTGTACCTGGGCTGTACCACTCTGCACCACAAATTTCTTGGACAGCTAGGCTCAGTAAGTAAATTATCCGTAGTAGTTCAGCAGTGCTTTCTGGGCGGGCTGTGCCCACAGCCGAGGCGCGTGCCGGTGGGGGGCTGCGGCGGGGAGTGTGGTTCCGGCTCGGTGCGGAGTCGCGGCGTGGTGCGGACTCGCCGATGTGAACGCTGCTCCCGCTGCCCGGAGTCGTCGCTCGGCACGGCCGGGGGGAGTGGCGCCAGGGCACGATCCTGGCTGGGCGCTGCCGTGCTGCCGGGCGTGCAGACTTACCAATCTTTGACGGTGTTCCCGCCGTCCAGAGACGCCGCTCGGCACGGCCGGCGGGAGCAGCGCCGGGGCACGGTCCTGGCTGGGC
>VYZS01083581.1:2439-20246 GCA_013400695.1 Neodrepanis coruscans | reverse complement strand
GGGGGCCAAAGGACACCTTTTTCCCCCTTTCAGCACTAAATCTCTCCTCGGGCTAAAAGGGAGGGAAGGGGGGGCGCAGTTTTGTAATCTTCTTGAGTTGTTTTCCTCAGTCGAAACTGGGCAGAGGTTCACAGCCAAGGGGATCTTGAGAACACATGCTCCCTTCTAATACCGTGGAGTCTCTCAGCCGGGCTCAGAGGGAGAGAGAGACAAGCACTATCTCCAGAGCGTCCTCACCCCAAACGTGGGCCCTGGAAAAATTTAATTTGTCTGTCTGTCTTGCACTTTATTTGTCGGGTTTTGGTGTTTGCGCAAAATAAACTGTGATTTTTGTGTGTTTTCTTCATTTTGGGGTGTGTTTGTGATTTCTCTCAGAGTCTCTGCTCCAAAATCACTGAATTTGTCGTAAAACCACCACACATGGTAAATTATCAGTTTCCCATATTGCCCTGTCTTTATTTTCTTTTGATGAGGGAATCAGAATAGCCTGTAGGAAACCAGGTTACATGGAGAAGTCTAAGGAAAAACAGATGCAGGACATTTTTCATCCAGGAAAGAAAACTCTATAGAGTCAAGGACTCAAAGAGGTTGGAGAGGCATGGTGCTTTGTGCTGACATCAGAGCACTTGTCTCTTTGCACAGGGCCAGGGATGCAGGTCTGAAAAACAAGCTGTTGGTGGAAGGGATTCCCTTGACAATGACTTCAGGCCAAATTTTTAGCCACAAATCAGAATTACCAAAAGTGACCTTAAAGCTCAAGAGGGCAACTCCTGTGAAGGAGAGACATTTCAGATTGGTGTGGCCAGCTCTGTCAGCTTTCCTGACAGACTTTAAATGCATGGGGAAAATGCCTGAAAGCATGAAGGAGACATCTTTTAAAGGGGAAGGAGCCTGACAGAGGTTTGATGGGGAAGGCCCGGAGTTCAATACATGCTCTGATGCTTGAGTGGTGCACTCCTCAGGGGTCCAAACCTGCTGTTGCAAAGTAGAACATCTTTATAGCAGTTCTAATTTGTGCTGATGGCTGAGTTGGCTTCTGGCCAACTCAAAGCTGGGGCAAGCAGAAGGAAGGCTTGCAATCACCTCTTCCTCTCCACCAGAGTCGACACTGTGCTGAGCATAAGCTTGGCTCAGTGTGGGACTGTGTCACTGAATCCTTAATAATAGAACACACTGGGTCCAAAGGATGCATTCTGGTCTATCATATAAGCAATATGCCTTTTTGAAATTGTCACCAGCACCTTTACACATGCCAATTCTGGTGATAATTGCTGAATTTCTACATTTAGAGGAAGCTAGTGCTTCATTAATATCACAATGTGCTGTTGTTTATTGCACGTGTTCTGTTCCTTCTAAATATAGAATTCAGGTAATTATCACTGTGGTTATTTATTGACTCGTTACAGTTCAAATGTAGATACATAAGACCTTGCAGTAATATTTATTTTTAAAAGTTTGGAATCTCTGAAAAATCTCTCCCTTTGATGGGTTCAGTTCCTAGCTTCCTATAAAGATTTCATATCGCATTTTTGGATGGCCATCTGGTTTGTTGAAGCTTGGAAAATCTGCCTTACACCAACGCAGAAATTTTGCTTAGCAAAAAAAAAGCACTACCCAACCCTCAAAGAAATCAAAGGGCTTTTTACTTCATTCCTAGCAACTAAAATAACTTTGTGTCTATCTTTTGTTAGTCTTTAGTACTGGAAGATTGCAAGCATTTCTCAAAATTAATGTATGGAAAATAGTTCAGGATAGCATTATATTTCTTCTTCTGTTATAGTGAAAAAAGCAGTTGTTTTTTGTTTAAGTTACTAAGAATATTTGGACTTATTCTACCACAGGCTTCAGTTGCCGTGAAGGGCATGTAAGCCATACCTGTGCTTACAAGACCTGGCTTGTCAGGAGTTGACAATATAGGCAAAAACTCCTGAAACTGGAATTTTTGACTACCTATACATTCTGCGTTATTTTTGAAGCACAGTGTTGGGTTATTTCTCCTAACAACTGTTCAGGTTTCGGTCTAATCACGTATGTATGGCCTTCATCATGTTGTGGCAGGAGAAAATGGTAGATAGCATTTCCTTCCATCAAACTACACAAACATAGGGAAAAAGTTCTTTCTGCAAAGAGACTGCACTTGGTCATTTGTTTAAAAAATGCCCATGTCTAGAATGAGGTTGCGAGAATGAATGTGGGATGCTGTGGTGTCTTTAGACTTGATACTCTTCATAGGTTAAATAAGAAGCATCATTCCAGCCTCTGAACTGTGCTTGTTAAAAGCAGGGGTTCTGAACAGCAGCAGTGGCACCCTAGCTGCTGCTTATGTCTCAGAAAATTGATACATATTTTTTTGTTGCAGAACTTACCATTTAATATATATTTCACACAGACACAGACACAGACACACACACACACACACACACACACACACAAAAATAAAAAAATTAAAAAATTAAAAGCACCGAAAGAAGCAAATCCAGAACACATGTTTTTGGAGAGCTTGGCTGAAATACAGCTTTCAGTAATTTTCTGCTCCTGGTGATAGATCACTGTCTTCACTTTTTAGGCAGGAATAGTAGTAGTTAATTACTGTCAATTCCTGATATAAGTCCAGAGAACTGCAAAGATTTCTTGCAAAAATTATAGGTCAATATTCGAAGGAGTACTGAGATCCACATTAACATTAGAATTGCAGGGATTACATTGAGCAGAGGGGGAAAACTGCAGGGTGAAAACTGTGGCTCCTGGAAAAAAAGTCTATGAGAGTATTTATGCTCATTGGTGAAACTCTGCTTTTGCAGTCAAGATGTAGTCAAGACTGTGCCTTTATGCAGAGAGTCTCTGAACATGGTTTTTATAGGATATCCTATGCTTACTGAAAGACTAAATGTGCCTAGTGATTTGCTGTGCTACTGGGCAGGTATATGGATGGGAAACACAATATTCTCAGTCGCTCTTTTGAAGACTGATGAAAAGAAAATCCAACAAGGCCTGGTAATGGCTTTGGGATTTGCCTACAAAGAACAGGTAATTAGGCCCTGAGGCCTTGCCTCATGTTCTTTAGNATATTAAATATTTCTTAAATATTTGTTCTCTTTTAAAAACTCCTTTCTCTTCAGTTTTACAAGAAAAGGTTTTTAATTTCAGGTTGTTAATTTAGCAAACTGTTTGGAAGCATTTTATTATCTCTGGTTGCCTGCTCCATAATAAGATATGCAATTCTCTGGTTAGAGGCACTTAGACTCACTTTAACTGTTGTAAGTGTACATTGTGAACCTAGTAGGGCTTTTGACAGTTCCTTAGAACTGATCTAAATTAAAGCACCAGACAAAAAGCAAAAATCTGTTTGCAAAATGACAAAGTTGTTGTCAAGGAATTTCTGTAACAACGAGTTTTTGTAAGGATCTCTCTTGACCTGTTATTAATGAAAACTCTGAAATCCTGTTCTGTTCTTTAGCTTTGTGCATAGTAGGAGAGGTTGCAGGAGTCATGTAGGTTGGAATTCAGAAATTAAAAGAGCCTTTGCAAATTCACAAGTGTTGATGCAATTCAACAAGAATGAGCACAAAACATTTATTTTTGGGCCAGGCTAAATATCTATTAATGCTTTCTGTCCAGAATAAGTGAGATACAGGGCTATAGACTCAGTCACAGCTGGAATGAGTTGCCTACATTATCCTGTTGCAGAAAAAAAAAACAACAACAAAACAATAAAACAACAAGAAAGGAACAAACATAATGCAAATCTATACTGAAAAAAATTTGTCTACGAGAGAGGAGGAAGTCAATCTATGCCTGCTGATGACATCGTAGTCAAAGGAAAGGCCAATTGTTTTTGCTTTTCTTCATGGTAGTCTAGAATCATGGTTTTTACTATGGCTATTCGTGAAACAGGGATTGGAGATCCAGAACATATACCCTGCCAGGAAGGACTGAATGAATTGGGGTGATGTATCTTTGAAGGAGATTATGGTAGCAAAGAGTTTAATAAGACATCAGTTTTGCAGTGAGAAAAGTGACAAGTTTTCCCTGTGCCCAATAAATAAATGAAAAAAACTCACGTAAAACGTAGGTTTTAACTGTTGGCTGGGATTGGGACAACAGAAAGGAGAAATATTGGAAGAGATGTCATGACCTTTCCAAATAATATTCTTCATCAAAGTCCTTTAGGCAGGAAATTTGGCACAAGGGCCAGGTGCGATGAGGGAGAATTGGGCTTTAGCTGGTGTGGGAGGATTGACCTGCCACAGCTCCTAATGTATCGTATTCTTAACAGCAAACTATGTAGCTGACACTTACATTGTCATACTCAGAAGTTTTAAATTCAACGTCATGAATGTAGCTATGTTTTTCCTACTGGTGGAAGATGTCTCCAGAAGTGTCTTAATGCATTTCGGATTGCACCTTAGGGGACTTTAGAGGGACCTAATAGAGCAGAGCATGCAGTCAGTGAGATTGGTGTGTTGAAGTATTTTNAAAAAAAAAAAAAAAAAATAATATCAAAATATGTGTTAACTGTGTAACTGTGTTTTTAAAATATATTTTTTTGTTTGACTTTTAGCAGGTTTGTGCTTATGAATTTATTTTTCTTGTAGTACTGTACTGACTGCTCAGATCATTAGCCCATTACAAGGTGTATTGTGCTTTTCTTCTTTTTTCTTCTTGTTTTTAGCATTGAAATGATTATTGTTCTATTCTGCATGTATTTATTCTTTGTCTTAGGTACATATAAAGAAATAAACATTCCTGTGAGGCATTGCCTTTTCACGCTGTCTTAGTGTGTTTGGCCTTTCTTTGATGTATGGCCTTTAAATAGTTCTCTCACCTCTCTTTTCCCTCCTGCCAACCTCCCATTACCATGCTCGTGTCTTATGTTTGTTGGAACTTGCTCAATTAGAAACCCTCCTACTCTTTTTCCTCTTCTCTGTACATTTTTATGTGCATTTTGAGTGTTGCTTTTNAAAAAAAAAACAACAACAAAACAATAAAACAACAAGAAAGGAACAAACATAATGCAAATCTATACTGAAAAAAATTTGTCTACGAGAGAGGAGGAAGTCAATCTATGCCTGCTGATGACATCGTAGTCAAAGGAAAGGCCAATTGTTTTTGCTTTTCTTCATGGTAGTCTAGAATCATGGTTTTTACTATGGCTATTTGTGAAACAGGGATTGGAGATCCAGAACATATACCCTGCCAGGAAGGACTGAATGAATTGGGGTGATGTATCTTTGAAGGAGATTATGGTAGCAAAGAGTTTAATAAGACATCAGTTTTGCAGTGAGAAAAGTGACAAGTTTTCCCTGTGCCCAATAAATAAATGAAAAAAACTCACGTAAAACGTAGGTTTTAACTGTTGGCTGGGATTGGGACAACAGAAAGGAGAAATATTGGAAGAGATGTCATGACCTTTCCAAATAATATTCTTCATCAAAGTCCTTTAGGCAGGAAATTTGGCACAAGGGCCAGGTGCGATGAGGGAGAATTGGGCTTTAGCTGGTGTGGGAGGATTGACCTGCCACAGCTCCTAATGTATCGTATTCTTAACAGCAAACTATGTAGCTGACACTTACATTGTCATACTCAGAAGTTTTAAATTCAACGTCATGAATGTAGCTATGTTTTTCCTACTGGTGGAAGATGTCTCCAGAAGTGTCTTAATGCATTTCGGATTGCACCTTAGGGGACTTTAGAGGGACCTAATAGAGCAGAGCATGCAGTCAGTGAGATTGGTGTGTTGAAGTATTTTCCTGAGGGCCTGTAAACCTTCAGATCTCCTTCTTGGGAGTTAGTGAAATTCACTTACACAAAGAATCTGCCTAAATATCTTACAGGGAAATAATTATTCTGCTATGACTAAAGTACCATAGCTTAGACATGTGGGTACAAATTCTGGCAGCAAATGAAACTATCCCAAACTAACATCGTTGAAGTAACTAGAAGGTAAAAATAAAGGAAAAATTGCAAGTAAAGAGTGATGGTCTTAAATAATCTTAGAAATCAAGATGTCCCCTGGAAAAGTTTCACATTTGTTACTGACTGGAGTTTTTTATGTTACAGATTTTTGTCACTCAACAGTCTTTAAACTGGAGCTAAAGGCTGGTTTAGAACTAAAAGATGGATTTACACACTTTTTTTTTTTTTAAGGAAAGACGTTCATAAAAAATTAGATGTAAATCAAGGCTCAAGCTTTAAAGTTGGAAATGTTGAACCATGTATTTATTATTTTTTCAGTCTACTTCCTTCCTCTTATATCAAATTTTTTTTATATCACCTGCCAGGTTTTGCCTTTTGCTATTGCAATTATTACCTTGAAAATTTATATTTTAAAGATTAAAATATTAAGTTTTCAGTGAACAATGTTAAATAGATACTTTCAGTCTAATCAAATATGTCCTTCCTTTTCTCTCTCTTTGCATTAAATAAGATTTTGTGATCTGTAGGATTAAACAAAATTTTGAAAATGCTGGCTAATGTTATTAGTTTTGGGATAAGACTATACAAGACAATACAACCTGTAAGATTATAAATCCTGGATATTCTGATTTTCTTTTTCACCTCATCAATAGGTTACTGGGTAAAAAAAAACCCAGAATTTGTTAATGTGAAATCAAATGTCTGATCTTTCAGAATGGAATATTAGGTCTTTGTCTGTCAATTTGAAAGCAAATATTTTTCTTTTTCCAGTCTGAAAAAAATTAGTATATGTTAACTAACATTAATACTATTCTATTTACGAAACAAATACTGGAGTAGAATAATGCTTTTAATTTTTAAATGGATATAATTAGTATACTACCTTTTTCTTTTTTTTTTTTCATGGATATTGGGATTAACTTTGATATCACTGGAGTATTTCTAGGTAAAATGTCACACTTTGCTAAACATATATTATTTTATAACTGGTAGAAAGAATAAAACGACAGTATTTGAATATGTTAGCCTTATTTAGAACATAATTTGCTCTTAACAGGGAGGCAGTGCCTTGCAGGCACAAGGTTACACATTCTTTCCGTCACAAAGTTTTAAATTACCAGTTCACAGAGCTGGTTGCTACTCTGGTAAGAAACTGCTTAGAACATGTGAAATAATATGAATGTTCTTTATTCTCTATTTTGCTCATAAATGAAGTGCTGTCAGTATTTGAGATTAGTAAATTCAGCATCTTCTTGGGGTGTTTGTTCCCAAGGTACAGTTCAGGATATTTACATACAAGTTTATTCCAGACTGAGTTAAATTAGCGACTTTGTTTACAAAAATACCATCCCTCTCTGATCAAGTGGAAATACACAACAAATCACAAGTGTATGTAAGTCTTTTATGTTGACCTTAATGAGGCTTCAAAATTAATCCAGGAAGCATTTGGTATTTTTGTTCTTCTAAATAGTCTTTTAGCAGCACTCCTCCACTCAAAATGTTCCTGCTCTTACACCTAATACAGCCTTAAAAATTAATCCTTAAAAGTACAGCGATAGGTGGGGGATGGGGTGGGGAAGGCAACTGCTAGACTGGGATTGGAGACCTTCACTTTGTTCTTGTCTCTACCACTGACTTGCAATATCACTACAGGCAAGTTACTTAACCATCATATTTGGTCTCTTTCTGCTGTAAATCTTCCAGATGGCTGGTTTTTTTAACTCTATAGCACCTAGCACATTGGTCCTGTAACCTCAGAAAGAACATATTTGACAAATTTTGTGGCACTTTCTCTCCTTGGATCTGCAAACCCACTCAAGGGAAAATTCTGCTTACTGTGGGTGCCAGTACCAGAACGGATTCCCGGGTTCTAATGGATGTATTAGCTTCTGAGGTATTTCTAATGGTCTTCTGATGTCCAGATGTAGCACAATTTATAGTTTAAAATGCACCAAATCTGTCTCATAGAACAAGACATGGGAATTAATTTTTCAACAGAAAGCAGTTAATGTTTAATAAATCCAATGTGTACATTGGAATTGATAGTGCAATATTCTTTGTATAGACAAAGTCCTGATATGAAAAGTACCACACGGCAAAAATCAAGTTCTCCCCTTTGGAAGAAATGTAATAGGAACACAAATCTAGTTTAGTTTCTCAGTTTGTTTTGGCCTGTTTTTTCCCCTTCTTTTTCATTTAATTGCAAATTACTCTTATGTTCATCTTATAAAAATTGTTGAATGCTTTAGAACAGACACTCAAAAGTGAGAACTAACCCTCAGGGATGCAGAGATTTCCTTTGGGACACACAATCTGCTTTGTGCCACTAACAATTATATGAAACTATTGAAAGTGAACTGAATAGATGAACAGTCTTTGCATTAGGGTAAGGAGACTGTCACTCTGCTGGCAGCCCTGCAGAGTATCACACATCAAAGCTACCACACTGAGCTAATACCGCACTTATCCCACAGATACTCCTATACACTCCCATATGCACTCACTCTGTATAGGGTAGATGTGTGTGCACAAGGAGAGCTGACAACATGTGAAAAGGACATGAAATGAATTAAACTTTTTGCTGTTTCTCTGTAATAAAAAAAACTCCTTGTATTAACAGCACACAGTCAAATCTTGGCTTTTTTTCTTTTCTGGGTTGTTTTTTTTTTTTAGTTGTCATTAAATAATTAAAATTGAAAGAAAACTTTGGAGGTTTTACTCTGTTTAAGAAGAAATCAGGGAAAAGTGATTGAAAATGGTGTCCTAAATGTCTATGTCAAAAACAGTTAGTATTGTTCTTTGGGAGGTGGTGACTACTGAAATTCGAGGTGTTTTCTGCTTACTGTAGTTGGGTTTTTTTCCTCTAAGTCACAGATAAATAAGGAGTTTGCTTCATATTTTGTCACTACTTTCTCACTATTTTTTCACTGGAGTAAGAATAGATTGTTAAAAGAATAAAAAGAAAGGAAAAGTCTAAATATGCAATAGTTGTGACACTGATAGATTTGGTAAAATCTTTTATCTAATTGGTAAAGTATGTGTAATCTGAATATTTTGGAAGCAAAAAATATTCTCTTTATAAGCTGTATTTGAAATCTAAGATTTTTTTCTCAAGCAATGAAATATGGCTGGTTTATTTTTAAACCTTGAAATAGGTGGGAAAAACTCCAACAACAAGAACAGCCAGAATAAGTTCATGTAATCTGTATTTCTAATTTTACCATTTACCTTATAGGAAATACTTAAAAAAGAAAGAGTACCTGGGATCCAATATGTATAATAGGTGACTTTTTTTTTTTTTTCTTTTCTTGTGGGAGGAAATATCTAAGTGCATTGAAGAGTTTTACAGACAGTGGTAATTAGATTACATGAAACTAAAATGGTGCAATGCTGGCCTTTGACAAAAAAATTCTTCTCTCCATGACATAGTGAAAAATCTGTGTGCAGTGTTTTTGTTCCCTTTAATGACTCTCTAAGAAAGCATAACTTACTTTCTTCTTTTAATTATTAGACTAAAGCTAACATAAGTCTTTCAAGTTTCTCCCTTTTTATACTCAAAATCTTGAATCACAGACTCACAGAATGGGTAAAGTTGGAAAGGACTACAGTGGGTCATCTCAGTGGTCCAACCTCTCTGTTCAGGCAGGATCATCCTAGAGCACATGGCATAAGATTGCATCCAGATGGTTCTTAAATATCTCCAGTGAGCAAGAGTCCACAACCTCTCTGGGCAGTTTGTTTCAGAGTGTGGCTACNTAACAAGAACAGCCAGAATAAGTTCATGTAATCTGTATTTCTAATTTTACCATTTACCTTATAGGAAATACTTAAAAAAGAAAGAGTACCTGGGATCCAATATGTATAATAGGTTATTTTTTTTTTTTTTTCTTTTCTTGTGGGAGGAAATATCTAAGTGCATTGAAGAGTTTTACAGACAGTGGTAATTAGATTACATGAAACTAAAATGGTGCAATGCTGGCCTTTGACAAAAAAATTCTTCTCTCCATGACATAGTGAAAAATCTGTGTGCAGTGTTTTTGTTCCCTTTAATGACTCTCTAAGAAAGCATAACTTACTTTCTTCTTTTAATTATTAGACTAAAGCTAACATAAGTCTTTCAAGTTTCTCCCTTTTTATACTCAAAATCTTGAATCACAGACTCACAGAATGGGTAAAGTTGGAAAGGACTACAGTGGGTCATCTCAGTGGTCCAACCTCTCTGTTCAGGCAGGATCATCCTAGAGCACATGGCATAAGATTGCATCCAGATGGTTCTTAAATATCTCCAGTGAGCAAGAGTCCACAACCTCTCTGGGCAGTTTGTTTCAGAGTGTGGCTACTTGCACAATAAATAACTTCTTCCTCATATTCATACTGCTTCATGTCCAGGACACAAATAAAATGCATTTCCAGCAGTTTCAGACTTTGCTCTCCCATCACTTGCTGATTCCTGTTTGCATTGTCTTGATGCCTGAACTTTATTATTCCCAGTTATCCAAATCCTGATCAATATGAGGTTGTGATCCTGTGACAAGCCTGCAGCTGGCTTAGGTATTGCTGTTACCATGGTCATAGAGACTCTGCTACTGGTCTCAGCACAGTTAGGTGAATTATTTCAGGGTGTTGAAACCTGCCAGGAAACAGTGTGTCTATGCTTGTTTGGTTTTGTGTTAATATTATCTGCTAGTACTGAGATATTTTCTTCACTGGTGGTCATTCTTCACAATTAAAGTCAGCAGTCATCACACATATTGGCATTTTTATCAGGCTAATAAAGGCATCTTCTGCTCTACCCTATATGTTACACTCCTTAGAGTGCTTATCTGCACTCTTTCTGCTTATCAGCTGAAATTGTGATGCTTTGGATAGGAAGATTGAAACTGGGCTGTCTTTCTCTGCTGTTTCATACTTCGATCATTCCTTCCTCTGTCTCTTTTCCTTGCCTTGTTCTGTCTTTTTCTCCCTGAAATTTTCCTTCCACTAAAAGCTAAAGCAACTTCTATGTTTTGGGTTTCAGATGACGGCACTGATGAAATGTCTCGGATTGGAAAAGCCTAAGGAACAGTCTTGTGAACCTTCATACCTGTCATCCAGATGCTCCTTTGCAGCACCTAACTGCATGTAACATTTATCACCAGGCAAATAAAACATCCGTAATATGGGGTAAATATTGCTAGGTCAGTCTGCTCACTACCATGGACGTAAAATCACATCTGGACTGTTCTTACCCTCTGCTGCTTTTCTAATATGGAACAAAAGTAGGCTCAAATTGATTATACAACTTTTGATTCAGCCTTTTAACTATTGAATTAAAGCTAAGGAGCCTGCCAAGGGAGGCGGGGAGGACAGATTGGAGAGGGAGGAGGTGAGAGGTGGGAGAGGGGGAAGCAGAGAGAGGAGTGTGGAAAGTCTTAAAGCCAAGAANTAACAAGAACAGCCAGAATAAGTTCATGTAATCTGTATTTCTAATTTTACCATTTACCTTATAGGAAATACTTAAAAAAGAAAGAGTACCTGGGATCCAATATGTATAATAGGTGACTTTTTTTTTTTTTTTTTTTCTTGTGGGAGGAAATATCTAAGTGCATTGAAGAGTTTTACAGACAGTGGTAATTAGATTACATGAAACTAAAATGGTGCAATGCTGGCCTTTGACAAAAAAATTCTTCTCTCCATGACATAGTGAAAAATCTGTGTGCAGTGTTTTTGTTCCCTTTAATGACTCTCTAAGAAAGCATAACTTACTTTCTTCTTTTAATTATTAGACTAAAGCTAACATAAGTCTTTCAAGTTTCTCCCTTTTTATACTCAAAATCTTGAATCACAGACTCACAGAATGGGTAAAGTTGGAAAGGACTACAGTGGGTCATCTCAGTGGTCCAACCTCTCTGTTCAGGCAGGATCATCCTAGAGCACATGGCATAAGATTGCATCCAGATGGTTCTTAAATATCTCCAGTGAGCAAGAGTCCACAACCTCTCTGGGCAGTTTGTTTCAGAGTGTGGCTACTTGCACAATAAATAACTTCTTCCTCATATTCATACTGCTTCATGTCCAGGACACAAATAAAATGCATTTCCAGCAGTTTCAGACTTTGCTCTCCCATCACTTGCTGATTCCTGTTTGCATTGTCTTGATGCCTGAACTTTATTATTCCCAGTTATCCAAATCCTGATCAATATGAGGTTGTGATCCTGTGACAAGCCTGCAGCTGGCTTAGGTATTGCTGTTACCATGGTCATAGAGACTCTGCTACTGGTCTCAGCACAGTTAGGTGAATTATTTCAGGGTGTTGAAACCTGCCAGGAAACAGTGTGTCTATGCTTGTTTGGTTTTGTGTTAATATTATCTGCTAGTACTGAGATATTTTCTTCACTGGTGGTCATTCTTCACAATTAAAGTCAGCAGTCATCACACATATTGGCATTTTTATCAGGCTAATAAAGGCATCTTCTGCTCTACCCTATATGTTACACTCCTTAGAGTGCTTATCTGCACTCTTTCTGCTTATCAGCTGAAATTGTGATGCTTTGGATAGGAAGATTGAAACTGGGCTGTCTTTCTCTGCTGTTTCATACTTCGATCATTCCTTCCTCTGTCTCTTTTCCTTGCCTTGTTCTGTCTTTTTCTCCCTGAAATTTTCCTTCCACTAAAAGCTAAAGCAACTTCTATGTTTTGGGTTTCAGATGACGGCACTGATGAAATGTCTCGGATTGGAAAAGCCTAAGGAACAGTCTTGTGAACCTTCATACCTGTCATCCAGATGCTCCTTTGCAGCACCTAACTGCATGTAACATTTATCACCAGGCAAATAAAACATCCGTAATATGGGGTAAATATTGCTAGGTCAGTCTGCTCACTACCATGGACGTAAAATCACATCTGGACTGTTCTTACCCTCTGCTGCTTTTCTAATATGGAACAAAAGTAGGCTCAAATTGATTATACAACTTTTGATTCAGCCTTTTAACTATTGAATTAAAGCTAAGGAGCCTGCCAAGGGAGGCGGGGAGGACAGATTGGAGAGGGAGGAGGTGAGAGGTGGGAGAGGGGGAAGCAGAGAGAGGAGTGTGGAAAGTCTTAAAGCCAAGAAACTTTAGGAAATGTGTGTGTGTGTGGGAGTTAGTAAAAGAAGTAAGAGCTATTTTCAGATCATTCTATCTGTAGTTGGCATGATTTTCAATTAGAAACTATCTTTTGGTACACACTGGAGAAAAACTGTTAATGAGATCTTGACATAGACTATCTCTCCGTCTTTACCAACCTTACTTCCTCAAAGCCCACAGCAACATCAAAGGGGCCTTTTCAAAATTGTGTCAGCATTGTAGGATATGCTTGGTTGGAGTAACTTCCTTCCTTCCTTCTAGAGGCAAAACTCATTGCTCTCAGCAGCATCCAGCCTCTGGCATCATCTCTGATAACCCATCTGAAGCTTAGTCATAGCCTGGCACAACACATGTACTCTCATGTCATCTGATGTCACTTATTCTTGCTGAGTGAATCTCTGGAGACAGTAGCTGGAGGTCCAATTCTGCTGTCTAATGATAGATGTAGTCAAACATCCTGATGTGTTTGGTAGGCAAAGGCTGGCAAGAGTAATTCTGGCTCTCCTGCTTCTAAATACAAATGTTCTCAATAGTTTCTGCACCTGATTTATGTGGCTGTTAAAAAGGGTTTAAGGTTTTTTCACAACTTTTACCTGGAATAGGCTCATTTGCTAGAGTCACTGGGAGAATCAGCCCATAAGGCCCAGCAGATGATCCTACCCACTATATTAAGACTAAACAATGCTTTTAATCATTGTCTTCTAGCACAAGAGTTCACAAATTATTTTATACACATAATGGAATGTCCTACATTTTTATAGAAACATATTGCTGATTCAAAGAGGGTGGAGAAGACCGAGCTGGGATATTGCACACCATTTTAGTGCAGGAAATGAAAACGCTTAATTCAACCATTCAATTAAACTAAAAAAAGAACACAGGTGGATGGAAAAGAGAAACTTCCACTTGGCACAGTACATGGGACAATAGCCCTGCTACTGATATTTTAAATATTTTTAAAGGTTGGGAATGGATAGAATTTTCAATGATGTATGGCTGATGATAAAAGATAATTTGCACACTGGTGTTTTTTACCCCTTTTTTAAAAGGAAAAACTTTAGATTTGAGGTTTATGTCTTGAAATGTAGGGTATTGTTATTGCTGTTTCCAAAAACATGGTGATGTTTGATAGTAGAACACTAGAATAACAAATGGATCAAATTTGTTTCTTTATAGAGTTTAGATCCAAGTATAACTAATAACGCTTATACATTGTAAAGGTGGTAGGGGAAAGGAATCAGTCCTTCTCAGTAAAGGTCATCTGATGAAAGAAAGCCCTCTGTCAAGGACTTGTGAGAAAAACATCTTCAACTCCAAATATAACACTATTATTTAGTGTAATCACAAACCATGGTATTACTATTGAGTATTACTCTCCTATAAAGCATAAATTTCTTGTAAAACAGGTCTTTTCTAGAAGAATATGTGCTTTCATAGCACTGCATTTACTTATGTCCTGTTTGCTTCCAGTTTGTAATGTTAGTCACATTCCTAAGAGAGGGAACTTTTGTGAGAATGGGACATTAAGGATGTGAGAGAGCTCCTACTACTTCCAGTTCTTATATACAAGCTTCTCTGACTCCACTTTCAGCACTTTGTTGAACGGAATGCAACTTCCCATTCTTGCAAGCCTAAGGAAACAATGCTCTGATTCACGAAAATCCGGCGTTTATCTGGTTCTTCATACTCACATATGATGGTGAACATCTTGCCCTCCCCTGTTTTGCCTACAGTGTGGTAGCTTTTCTTGTTGTGCAATGTGTATTTAATTACACATTTTCAGAAGCCAAGATTAGGACAATTGCCAATTTTCAGTTCACAGGAATCCTTTACCAAACCCTCACATTTCTAGAAAAAAATCAAATTTTATAAATAACACCTTTAAACCTTGCTAGATAAAAAGAGAAGCTGAGGCAAACAGTTTTTGGGTTTTAATTATTTTTTTTTAAATGAACCTACTGGGTAGGAACATCTACTGGGAGCTGCACAAGGTATAGGTTTGTGACTAGAGTGAAAATGGCCAGTGCAAAATCCTCATAAAGTGGACCTTGCTGCTCACAGTTGCACAGATTTCATATTGCTCATGCTCAATACTGTTAAGAAAGGTGGAAGGATAAGGGTAGCTGAAGGATATCTCATTTTCTAGTGTTCATCTGATCAATAACCTTGCCTTGTTGACCTGTTTGAGAACAGACAATTGATGTCAGCTTGCTGCCAGCTGATGTCTGCTTATTCCCACCTCCTGCTTTCACAGTAGCACAGGGGTGCAGGAGATAATTTTTTTTGTATGTGTAAATGCTGCTAATAATGAGTTATATCTTCTAGATGTCTAGATATTACTGGAAAGTTTGGCATTTACTAATGGAATTAGGTCACTTCTATTACCTTTTCATCAAGTTTTATGCTTTGCCTATAAAAATATCCCAAATGTGAAACTTATATGTAGCTGGGAGAGATAAGACTTTTACGCTAGTTCTCCACTCTGTATTTAAATTTGTTGTTTGCACTAAAGGCCTTAAAAAGAAGTAAGTCTATGGGACCTTTTGAACGTGTTTGGTTTGGGTTAAAATTGAGATGTATAGGGGTACTGAAAATTTTAAGGTATCCATGGTTTATAAATCAAAGTGCTACTGACTTTTGGTTAAATCAGATCCTTAAGGTCTAAATTCACAATGTAGGTGAGTTTTCTTCATGCCCAGGAATCAGGGAAACACTACTTGTTACATTCTGTGTGTGTTTTTCTTATATATCTTTTTATACTGATCTCTGATGTTTTGCGTTCTTTTCAATACAAGTAGATAGTGTTAGCAAATAATGACAACATGGTAAAAACACCTTTTTGTTTTATAATCTCAGCTTCAGAAAGATGCAGAAAACCAAACAACCAACAAGAACCAACAAACCAACGAACAAACCTTCAATGAACAACCTGTGAAAATTAAGTGTGGTATCAGGCACAGGGACAAAGTAGGGGAGCATAACAGTTTTTCAACCCAAATAAAATTATTTTAGTTGAGTACTGTTACACATCTGATTAACAGCAGTTTGTCAGACAGAAATAGCTATGGAAAAAATCCAACCCTATCCTGATTTTTAAAGGAAGCACCCAAAATCTAAGCATACACAAAAAGCAATAATGATTCAAGATTGCTTTATAGCATTATGGTGGTCTGGTAAGGCAGGGAGACAGAGCTGAAAAAATAACAATGAAAAAAAGTGAATTGTAGTCTATCTTTTGAAAGGGAAGGTGATTTTTCTGAGAACCTCTGTTTCTCTGATATTCTTGCCCCTCTCCAATACAGGAGATGCAGTGGGACTGTGATGCCTACTGCAGTTTAGCTGCAGAGACTGAATCTTCCTGGCATTATTCCTTGCATGGACAAATTTCTCTAGTATTGAGTAGGAGTGTGGAAGTACAAGTGAAAGGAAGGAGAAGAGTGAGGAATTTTGCCCAGAAAGACCTGAGAGATTTTACTTGCATATAGGCTATATGGTTAGGCCGTCACTTTTTGAAGAAAGTGAGAGTTTTGATGTTGTCATATACGTTGGTGCACATCCTAACAGTTCAATGTGCACTGTGCATTTACCATTCCTAGTTTGTTTGTTGTTGTATTTTTTTTCCTAAGTCAACTAGCTTACAGAAGCATGAAATATATTTTAGATAGGGTAACTGTGAGTATTTAGGCACTGTCTTTTCTCACTAAAGATTTAGGGTTCCCCTTTCTACCAGGGGCAAGTGAAGAGCATAACTTTATAGCTTATCTGATACAATAATGGTCAAAAGTCCATATACACTAATATGGAGATTTTCATGATCTGGGCACTTTCTGGCTTAACTTTTTGTTGTCCTTGTCAGCATAGGCAGTCTTGATCCTAAGTGCCATCAGTTCTGTGACAGTCATCTGAAGCAGATGGTGCATGACTGGATAGAGCCTCTGCTAACCGACAAACCTTATGTTTGGTGTATACTGGGCATGTACTGTGTAATGCACACTGGAGGCAATACTAGGTTAACATCATGCATGCCTTAATGGCTGTTGTTTTCTGATTTTATAAACTAAAAGATCATATAGTTTGAAGATAGAAGGGAAATACAAAAAATATAACATTTTTTAATGAACACCAAGTTTGAAAGTGCTTGTTTTACAGCCCAAATTACACAGAGCTGCACATCACTTTTGGTCAGAATTACATGTTTTGCCAGAAGTAAGCCAGCCCCACATACTGATGTATATACTGATGTGTAATTTGGGCAAGAAGGAAATAGGTTTTGGTTTCTCCATTGCCTAAGCCTCACACAAATTTCGTGGTTTAGAATAAAACTTTGTGTCAGTAAGTCACACTGGAAAGCATCTTGGTCTTCAGAAAATGAACAGAAACTAGGTTGGCTTTTTTTTCTTTTGGTTTAGGTTTTTTTGGAGGTTTTGTTTATTGGGTATTTTTGTTTGGGTTTGTTTGTTGGTTTTTTTGGTTTTTTGGGGTTTTTTTGAGGTGATCTGTAATATCTTTATAATCTTTTGTTGTAGGTTGGAAAGGATAAAACCGTTCCTCCCCACCACTCCCTGACGGGACTGTCCGCGGTCCCACGCTGTCGCGCCCGTGGAGACCGCGTCGGGAACGGAGCCGCCGCGCGCGCCGAGAGCCACCGGGGGCTGCGGGTGATGGCGCCATGATGGCCAGCAGCAGCGGGCGAGCTGGTGGCGGCGGCACTGGGAGAGGCTGGCGGTGGTCCGGGCTGGGCCAGCCAGCACGGGTCCAGCGGACCGCCGCCTCCGCCGCCCCTCC
>VYZS01083578.1:27321-43059 GCA_013400695.1 Neodrepanis coruscans | reverse complement strand
CAGATAAGCATAGAAAGTCTAATTTTATTTCCTTATAGAACTGAAAAAAAAAGACAGAACACAGAAGGCCCGTCTCTTGGGTGTTTACATGAAAATTTCTGAAGTCGCTACAAAGTGCTCCAACTTGATAAATGCCTCAGATATCAAGCACTCTTGAGAAGATTTGAGTTATTCTAAAAGAGAATTAAGTTACTAATTCAAGCTGCATCTGGGGAAAGACAGATGGAACCTTAAAGCTGGCAGCATTCTAGAGAACCACCAGACATCTGCTAGTGAAAGAATTACTTAAGTGCAATGCTGTGGATAGAGATAACGCCTTCAAACAATGCTCATGGGAACCTCATATTGCTCATAATGGAGGTCAACTCATTAAGGAATGGTACTGCTATTAGAATGACACAGTACTAAGACATATCTAAACTATTTTTTAATACATAATGAAAAAAAACATTAAATAAATGGATAAGTGAGAACTGATTTGATTTTCAGAGGAAGAATGCAGTCCTTAGAACTTGGCTACTCTCGTAACAGGAGCACCCAACACATTTAAGAGGCTAATACATAACTACATTTTAAAAAGCAAGATTCTCATTATTCTATTCATTTCATTCTATGAAATGGAGAGTGCTTCTGACTCTGGAGAAGAATATGCTGGAGTACACCCATCACACCTTTCCATCACAATGAAGTGGTATGTTCTTCAAGTGCTTACCCCAAGCAAGGGGAAATTCCTTTCAGAAATATTTTCTTGGTTAAACTCTCTCACTCAGACCTCCAAGGTCTATAACCATGAAAAGACCACAGAAATGCATCAAAGTAAAAAGGTGTTTTCAGCAGTATCACACTATTTCAGCTCAAACATAAATCCGATCTTAAATGCAGATCAGTGAAACGTGGGAAATTTCAACCTAGGGCATTAGACATCAAATTTGTATTGCACTACTTATTTTAAGGGACAATCACCTTTTTATAAGCAAGTTTCAACTGAGAGGAATTCCTTTGTTCTTGAGTTTCACATCATCCATCACTATTCAGTTTTAAGGCAAATCAGTTCTATCTCAGTGCAAAACATACTCACTGTCTTTTCTTTCCTCTTCTTGCTTCTGATGAAGAGGTTTCCAAGGAAACTTTAAACCTCACACACTAAAATAAAAATTATTCTTCAACTCAGAAAATACAGTTCCTATTTAAAGCATGCTGAAGATAGTGATACCATGCCAAAACCAAGCTCCTGTTTACTGGTTTCATCAGTTTCTCCTTGAATATGCATGGGTTTGCATAACTGAGAAACCATTTCCACTCTCCTTTTGGCTTCTTGCAAAGTATGATTGGTTAACTAATCCACACTGCACTGAAAACTATTGTGTTTTTCCAAGAATCTATGTTAACTGCAGGAATACTTTCCATGTTTAGTTTTGAGCTCTTCAAAATGAGATGACAATGACATTCCCCATTTACAAAAACAAAAGACTTTGTCTTTTCAAGATCGATAACGAAGGACAGAAATATAGTTCAGCATATGCTACACTCNAGAAAATACAGTTCCTATTTAAAGCATGCTGAAGATAGTGATACCATGCCAAAACCAAGCTCCTGTTTACTGGTTTCATCAGTTTCTCCTTGAATATGCATGGGTTTGCATAACTGAGAAACCATTTCCACTCTCCTTTTGGCTTCTTGCAAAGTATGATTGGTTAACTAATCCACACTGCACTGAAAACTATTGTGTTTTTCCAAGAATCTATGTTAACTGCAGGAATACTTTCCATGTTTAGTTTTGAGCTCTTCAAAATGAGATGACAATGACATTCCCCATTTACAAAAACAAAAGACTTTGTCTTTTCAAGATCGATAACGAAGGACAGAAATATAGTTCAGCATATGCTACACTCACCAGCAGTAATATTTGCTCAGAGTAGCTGATGCTGCACCACAACTGGGGAAAAAACACAGCTGAGCAAGACCAAAGCACTCCCCACCCACACGAGAGAAACAGAGAAGCATGTGCATGGCATTCCCACTATTATATCCAAAATAGCCCTGCTATGTATTGCCCCGAGAGGACAAGCAAACAAAACTATGTGACTGCCTCAGGACAGGTAACAGGTGCTCTTTACTCTCCCTGTTCATTGTCTGAGCTTTACAGAATCCAGAAAGTTCCAGAAGACCAATAGGCAATACATCGAGAATTGTGATTTATTTGCAGATGTTTCAAAGAAACATGAAAGAAAACCCAAACACACCAGTGCATTTATTCACAGAAGTCTTTTCAGGTACTTTTAACAGCTTCCAAAATCAAGGGGCAATTCAATCCTTTAACTGGAGGTGACAAGAAGAGCAAGAAAAAGAAAAAAAACCAATCGGGGACAATCAAGTCCCTGTGCAGAGGAATAAAGTGCCAAGACCACAGGAAAGAGATTGAGATGACTATCAGACAATGGCATGAGTCAGTCAGCACCTTGGCTCCATGAGTCAAGTCAATTTTTAACAATCCAATTGGCCTAAGATAAACTTTATATAAAGCACAATACTGCACGTGTAAGAAGTCTTTATAAAAAGTGATGTGCTGAAATACTCACAATGAAGTCTAAAACTCCAGTTCCTGCAATCGTACTGGAACTCATTTTGGGGGGAAGCTGGAGAGGTAATGAAGATTTTTTCTGATCCCTCAAGAGATCAGGGAAATCTCTTGTTCAGAGTCTAAACAGAGAAGTCTGTTTAATTACAGCAAATCCTACTAAACTGATCTTCCACATAAAGCACTGAAGTGACCAACTCCATAAGGATATAGAAGAAACAATGAATTCAGAGTTTAATTGGGACACACTGTTAGCTAACTATAATCTATTAATTAGCATTCTTAGTCTTTACAGCTCATTGCAATAATACCCTTTTACTTTTAAATTGCACCCTTTTTATTTTTGGACCAAAGTTATACAATTCTACCAGTGTGGTAGTAATTACAGTGATTGCCTTAAGAACAGCAGCCTAGAAATAAATGTAAATGTTTAATTAGCAGATAAAGAGAAGAAAAAAATTAAGATAAGGGAATATCTGTTCTCTAATCTATTTATATTTAGTAACTGCTTAATCCATTCTAAACCATATAGTCATTGGATTTTTCTTGAAAGATTTCCAAAGCATCCTCAAACATCAAAATTGATTTCAGTAAAAAAAAAAGAGAAAATGTTACTATATTCCAAGGCATTCTCTTCAATATGAAAACATGACTAAAAATCAAAAGCATTTGAGTATTAGAAGACTTACCTGCAACTGAAACACGAAAAACACCAGAAACTCAGGTGAATGGTATTCCACATATTTATTATTCTGGTACTGTATCCCTTTAAAATTTTCATTGCTTTAGTCCTTCTAAGGAAATCCTACTTTTGCAATATAAATTATTCAGCTTCAGTTTTCCTTCACTCCAAGATATTACATGAAAATGAAAACAAAATGCCACACACTTTAATAAATCCCATGCTGTGATACTTACCATTTGGTAAGAACACAGCTATAAAAACAAGACAAGTTCATTAAATTATTTCTTACTCTCTCAGGAAAAGTAAGTTACTTTCTTGAACTCCGTTCTTTAAAAAGTGAAAAGAAAACTGCAGACAGGTGCAGTGTAACAGACTTTTACTAACCAAAAGGAATTTACTATTTAAGACAAGTCACCTGAAAGTAGAGAACAACACATAGAGTACTACCAGCACTATCCTTTTCCTCCAATAGTTTCCCTCTCCCACCTTCTAAAGCAAACCTTACAAAAAGCATTGCCTAAAATAGCAACTATACCTTAAGATTTACAAGAACATAATCACACTTGAATTATGGAAACTATTTCATTAAGCTTTACTGGATATTTAAAAAGCTCAACAGTGAAAGAAATTTTGTCATGGTGAAAGCTGACTTACAGTTCAGGGAACTCTTATAGTTGCACCCTTGGCCTGTTTTCCACGAGAGTGGTGAGTTTTCTTACCTGAGAGCCCAGAGAGATGCCTAGCTCGCATTTGGCTAGAAACAATTAAGCAGGGGCACACAAATTCAAAGACAAGTAGTTACTTCAGGATTAAAGAAGCAAGGAGTTCTAGGTGGGAAAACTTTCAAAAAGCTTTTAATAAGCAGAACTGACTACAAAGAGACCTCAATTAGAATAAAACCACGAGGTTGATTAAAAGTTGGAGATGCTTTTAAGATGGACAAGACAAAAGACCTAGACACCCAAGACTCTCTGTTCTTCTGCCTACTCTGTAAGTAGCCAGACCACCACAAAAAAACCTGTAGGGTGTTTTATGATAGTTGCATTACAAGATATGCATATTTTATGATAAAAGAATAGATGAGCATGTATTAAATAGTGTTTCTTAAGCATAGCCAAGAACACAATTTATATCTGTGTGTGAAAACTGCAGGTCTGGAGGTTTTAAGTCTCAAGTAAGACCACTGTAACTTGAATTTTGTTTTAAAGGCAATCTGTCAACATTCAGCAACAGTTCGGTTACATTTGGGGTCAGCAGTCAGTACATTCTGCATCTCAGGGCATGTTCCAAGAGTTAAACAGCACAGAAACACGAATTATGACAGGGTAAAATACTTTCACAAGGAAACCAAGTGATAACATCAGTCCTAGGAAAACAACCCAAATGACACCCAAGAAGAAATGAACACTCAAGAGGCAGTTGATAAGTCTGACAAGAAACACTTAAAAAGAGGCTTGCAAGCTGAAAACAGATCTTATCCTCATCAATTCCCCAAGAAAAGCACCAGCCTCATTTAGCTGCTTAAATGTGACATGCAAGTTTATTAAACTCATTTAATCATGCTACCACACTAACAAAAGAACGACATTAGATGACAAACCTGGTTTTCATCTTGCAAAACTCTGTATTGTTCCTTCCAAATGGTGATTTTTGATGCTTCATCTTTCCTCAGAGCTCTCTCCTTTTTTAGCTCAGGACTCCAGAAGGTCTTGATGCTGTTCATGGAAGAACTCAGCTTGCTTTCTTTCACTTCCACATCCTTGCGAAGTAGATCATTTTCCCTTAACACTTCTTTGAGTTGTGTCTGCAGATCCATTATTGTGTTATCCCTAGCCTGGCGCAGCGAGTGAGGCACAGTGGATGCCATGCTCACTGGAGGGAGATGGTGCTCCCCAAATGCAATAGTATCACTGGCAACTCCACTACTGGCAATGTTGGGGCTGCTCCCCATTGCAGTCATCCTAACACCGTAAGGCAGCCGCCCGCCAGACCGGCCCAAAGTCATGGTGCTCTTTGGGGTGTCTGCACCCACGTTCTCATGGTCACTTAGATACATAGGGCCAGACGTAGCATAGGCAGCATTTAAGGACTGAATATTTTCCATAGAAAGGGTTTTCCCACTGCCACCAGCAGCACTACTCCCAGAACTGCCTCCTGTGCTGTTGGTCCGACGATGGCCCAGGCGCGGTGACCGTGGCAGCCTCGGTGAACGCCCTGGGCTCTGGTTGCTGGGCTCAACCTTCCCCACGGACCGAGCACTTCCATACATGATTAAGCTGGTGGTGTGAGGCAATCAGATTGGCAAAAATCAGGAATGAGAGAGTTCTCCAATGGTTATAAGTCAACTTAAGGCCAATTACAACTAGTAACAGATCCAGATGTCCATCTTTAAAGTCACGTGCTCACGATGTTCAGGACCATATCTGTAGCAATAAGAGTAACATATTAAAATCTGCATCAATAAGAATAACATTAAACATCTAGCTTATCACCAAATATTTTGTCCCACAATAGAATAAAGAGTGTTCTGTTACCTTTATACTTCTCCAATATCTTTTCAATTCTCACTCACAGAAAAGCGATCTTGTATTTAAACCCTAACAATTAAACTTGAAAAAGTTTAGGGTTAGGGTTAGGGTTAAGAACTAACTATTGAAAAAGAACTTCTATTCTTCCTTTTCTGTCATTATATTATCACAATAAAGAGAGAAGGAAAAGCAAATCTGTCAATTTTCAAGACAAAATTTTGTTGGTCATGATCTAACCCTACAGAAGTCATTAATCTTTTCTTCCATTTCTAAGTGGCCCTAATTCTTTACCTATTACCTCAGTAAGAAAGAATCAAAAATTAAAGCCTTTTTATATTACATTATTTTTATTTTACCTTCAACTACTGCTAGCTTTCCGAGGACACCATTTCTAAACCCTTGTGCTGTGAAAACAATCCTGCAAACAGGAAGGTAGAATGGACAAAAGTGATTCTGACCATGATCTCAACTAGCAGGTCCTATTAGTGCTGTTGTCAACCCTTGTCCAAACGCAGAATTCAGGGCCAAAACTAAGAAATCATAACTGACCACAGAGCTTAAGCAAATACAGATGCAACCCTGAAAGAACAGTAATAACACAGCAATGAGACAAACAAGGTTAAGAAGAACAAGAGAATCACACCTGCATTGAAAACTGATTCTAGTCTTTTATGTTCCCTCAAACTGTAAACCTTATACAACTTACACAACTCTTTGTTGAGGTTAAGATTTCTATTGAGACATGATTTTCACTAGCCAGCTCAGATTAGTTCCATTAAATAATATTCCAACAGCAGAAACCTCTTAAAACACAGAACAGTATGACACCATCATGCTGCTGCTCTTCTCCCCTCTACTTTTTCATTAAACAAGAACTCTGGCAGCATATGCAATAAAATTCCTTATTTTTGCACTGCAGTATGATGCTGCTGGACAAGTGCTGGCAGGTAACTCTTCAGTACAGTGGTGGTGGGCTGGGACCACAGTTAGCAGTCAAGATATAGTAGGGAAGGGCAAGAAAGGATGAAACCCACTCTTTTGACTCAAGTACTTCACTGTAGAACTAATTCCACTATACTGTTCATTTCTTTTCCCCCTACTGTTTTCCAGTGTAAACTATTTCATGTTACTATTGGGCTCAACTGAATCAAAACTAGAACACTGAAACATTCCTGATCCCATTAGATGAAACAATACCAGGCAGTTTCCAAAGAGCAGCAGTATCTTATAAATCCCAACATCTTTCCTGTCACACCAGCTTTGACCTAGCTGCACCTTCTGCTCAGAAAGCAGGTTTGCCAGAAACTATTTTTCCAAAAACTGTGTAGCATGTTTGTGAGATAGTAACTGGGCAAACAGATTAAAGATTAGGTTTAAAAGAGAAATATGCTTGCAAAAGAAATTGCAGAAATAGTGCAAGTGGGTAGAAGGAAAGAGACCCCGAAAATAATATTGAAAAAATTACTGGAAAACAGTAGGAAAAAAAGTATAAGCCTCATGAAGAAAATACATGACATTTTTCATTTCAGAAAAAAAAAAAAAGAGTAGTATAGGAAAAGACACAAGAGATAGTTTTAAAATAAGTAGTTTAAATTTTAAATGGAAAACAAAATCAGAGTAAGCCGGCATTTTTTCATTTTCCCACTATTTCATAGAAGTTACAATGGCAGGAGTAATGTTACAGAGCTCATGGAAGCTGATACTGTTTTGTGAATATTTCTCATTCAAGTGCTCCCTTTCTTTTTTTTTAAATGACAAGAAAAGCTACCAACAATATGGCTACAGAATATATTAAATTACACATGTAAAGGAAAACAGACCAAGGAAAAACAGCCAGCAGCACTAATTCTTGAAATTATCTACCAAAGCAACACCTACAGATTTATTTTTTTAATACAAATCACATTTCTTCTACTTCAATTACATATCCCTATGCAAAACAGTACAGAAATATAACTATGTAACAAAGTCCACAGTGTTCCACTGAAGTTGCTTTAATAAGCAAGACACTGTGCCCCAGATCTGGAAGAAAAACACTTTTTCCAAACAGAAAGGTTATTTCAGACCCGTCTCCCTGTTTGAGATACCAAACTGCTAAAAGTGCTGCTGTGACACCACTTGAGCACTCAAAACAAGTCAGATATGATTTCATAGACACACGTAAGATACATGAAACTGATATCTTGCATTCATGAGGATTCTCTTGATAATTAATCCAAATCATAGCACTTAATTTATTTGCTAGAATCTCACCACAGTAAATCAGTGCAAACATTCATTCACTTAACAGCTTTAAATGAGTTTAACTTGAACCAAAAGACTAGATGTGTTTCATGGCTGCTACAAGTTCATCACTGTTGCACACAGAAATATCACCTCCTAAAGGCCTTAACAAAACAAGAAGAGCACCAAAGTTTTTAGATCATTTCTAAGTATGTTCATCACCCTTAAAATGGAAAACTCACAGAATTGTTTTCTCCTTTCTTTAGCAGATGTTTGTTAAACTATTAATACTTTTCAAAGAAGGAGAGTGGCTGATATCTTTGACAGAGAAGCAGTTTCCTGAGCAGCTGAAAGGAGGTGGTACCATGGCAGATGTTGTGCAGGAATCACCTTCAATCACACAGGGCAGGCAGGTGAGCCCCCATCCACCCTCAGTGGAAACACCACTCTTACACTAATTCACCTCTAAGCTTTATTCCACAGGTGGGCACCATCCTCCCTGCTTCTCCAGAAAAATCAAATAATTCAAGCTATGAAAGCTAACTGCTAGAAATAGCTCTTGATCAGGGTTATGGGAAGGATTCCCAGAGCTGGCACAGCTGAAACCCAGGAAGAAGAACTCTCCTATCACTGCCATGGCCTTGCATTGCACTCACTTTTCAAACAACAGCAGTAGATTGGGGAGGGAAGTAGTCTTTGGAAACAAGCAACTGTAACCCTACAGCATTTTTCTTGAAATGATGATTTTCATTATACCATTGTTAGACTTTAAAACTGTGAATACTCCAAATATTAACTAAATACACTCTTCCAGACATGCAGCCAGTTTCAGTATGTTCACTGACACAGAGATCTGCCAATGGTTCAACAGAAAAAAAAGCTACAAAATAAATCTTAACTCTTCTTTTTCTCCCCCTATTTTTTTCTAGTAGCTTTTATCACCCCCCATACCACTTGGTTGGCAATATCTGCAGAAGCAGATATCAAGACATTCCCACACTAAGGAAAACACCTTTTATCCTGGAAATAGTAAAGTGAAGGAAGTGACAAAAAAGTCTTTTCTTATTTGCAATACCAATTGATCAGCAAGAAAAAAGAATTCTAGTTTCCCTCCTGGAGTCCAAGCAAATGTATATGGAATATTTCTTTCCAATAGCAACACACCCAGGAAAGTTAAAGTTGTTCAATATTCTGACCCACACTAGCATTTTACTAAGCATCTCAGAAGTATGATTTCTTATCTTCCATGAGGACAACATGCAGCACTGTTACTATTTTCCTGTTGTACTGTGGCTCTAAATTTAGGCACAAATAAATCATTCTTAACTTCACAAGATGGTGGTAAGCACAAGGAACACTGTCCAGCTGTGATAAGAACGTAAAAACCACCTTCTCTTTGCAAACTCTCCCACAGATTTCAAAAACTTTTAGTCTTTTCTGTCAATATAGAAACTCTTACCCAAGATTACAAAGTAAGAGACTATAAAATGCAACTCTTTAAAAAACAAAACTGCTGAAAGCCAGTGCTAAATCACTTTTCCTCAAAGGTAGATTTTATACCTTTACAATTATGAAGCATAATTCTCATGTTCACTCTTCATTAAGAGAACAAAAACTTGCAAAGATTATACTATCTGCAAGCCAAATTAAAAAAAAAAAGTCATATCAGCCCAAGCAAAAACTTTATATAGATATTTAGAAATTTGCATTCCAACTTTGCAAGTACAAAGACACATGACTGACCTGCTTTCGTGTTAGTTGAAAATGCTACCTATGAAGCAGCTTGAATGGACTATCAGAAAAAGAACAGGTGAGAATTACACAGTATTGCAGAAAAAGGTTTAAAACCAGGCCCATCATAATGAAAACAGTGATCCAAAGCAGGCCAAAAGCTGGGACCTCCTGCATCAGGCCCTAACATGCTGAAAGAACAGTGAAAAGCCACCTGCACAACTTTATGCAGATTTACTTTGTGAGGCAATTATGATGTGAGAGAGAGCAAGAATAGGAACACTAGTCTTGTCAAAAGGTCTCATGGTTTTCAATAAAAGGATTGTATTCAGGCATTGCAGAAATGTAAGAAATTCTGCAGGGATCCCATTAGCATCAACTTCAGTACAAAGAAGACAATAAAATGAGCTGTGTTTACCAATGCTGTCACACTCAGCCCCTATATGTAGCATTTTATGTGAACCAATGGCTCAGAAAGCAGACATTCCTGGCTACAGCTGACAGAAAACATAAGATTCACCAAGTTTTGCTAACCTCTGGAGGATCTCTCTGTCACATAAATATGTAATGCCTTTCATAACTACCACAACTCCAGGACAAACACTAATGCCACAGGAACTACTTCTAGGTCATAAAGCAAACAAATACATAAAAACACACTGCAGAAACACAGGGAAAGCCCTGCTTACTTTTGTCAAAACAAAAAGAATTTTGGAAAAACTTCTCATGCCTTCAGCAAGTAACATTTCCTCTGAGTTTCTTTCCTGCAGTTTCTGTTGAGGACTGACACCAGCAACATCTTTGGAGACAACTCCCTAACAGCATCACTGCCTGACAGTCAGGAATGGGGCAGTGGGATCACAAACCAGGCAGGGAAGCACATCACAGGGACCCCTCCAGTGCCTCCCAGCAGCACACTGGAGGCCATATATCCAGCTTCCAGAAGACAGAACTGCCTTGTCCCAATTCCTGTCTGCACAAGGAAAGCTTTTAACATCACTTTTATAATAGAAGCAAAGTCAGCTTCTACAAGAGGCGTCTTAATCTGATAAAGGTCTGTAACAGACACATTACACTTCATTAACAGAGGTAGCAATTGTTCCCATTTACATAATTCACACCCCAGTAGTTAATCACAAGTAAGTATGACTAGATTACACAGCAGGACATGGCTGCAGAGTGGAACAGACAGGGGAAGGTGGGTAGAAAAGATGAAATTTAATAAAAAGGAACAGCTTATATACCAATAAAACCCTGCCAGTTATCTTTACCCTGCTGTTGAAATAGTGGGTATAATGAGAGAATTGACACGACTCACAACAACTTAGAGGTATGTTAGCCAAAAGAAACACTGAATTCCTGTTACTTCCTAGTGCACACTACAATTACAAAAACTATGTCTGCTATGTTACTTTTTATATAAAGTTTGAAGCCTTTATCTTAGGGCTATATTGGAGATTTTAGGTTTGGAAGGAAAGAAAGCTCACTACTTCTCACGTTAATTAATGACTATTGCACACAAAAAGCACATAAAGTTTACTCTGGATACTGTCTGCAAGTCAGCCAATGCTGGACACAAGGCATTGAACCCATGGAATTCCGGGTTGTTTATCAAAATATCCTTGTGGCCTTGACAGCAAGAAAGCAAGAGTAATTAGTGAAATTTAGACAGAAAGATGACCAAAAAAAAGTAACTGTTCATATTAAGATTGAGTCTCATTCCTAAATGGCTCATAAATAGATGCCCAAGCACTGCCATCTGTTTATATCCAATCCTTTTTAAAAGCTGGGGGATGGTGGTGGTGTTTGGTTTGCTCTTTTAAATTGACTTTACCTACTTGCACATCTGTTCGGTTCACTGAATGTAGCAGTGCCTTTGTTCTGTATCACTGAACACAAGAAGGTGGGAATTGATAGATTCTCTTCTACACAGAGACAGAGAAATTGTTACAGAACACCATCTCAAAACCCACCAATAATCTTTAGGCAGCAACTTTGACATAGTAAAAAACATGTTCTGTAAAAGTCAGGTCATCAACCCTGACCCTAACATTCTGAGGAAAAAAACAGCATCATTTGTCACAGGAGTGTTTTGTTTCTAAATATAAAGCCACATTCCACTTAAACACAAAGTTTAGCATAAATAGTACACATGAACACAGAACATGGAAACATCTTGATTATCTGTCCTTTTCAGACACCATTCTCTTTCCTACTCCTACAAGACATCCCATCCAGAAAGCACTACCTGTGAGGCTCTAAACCAGAGCGAGATATATCCATCAGCTTCCTGGTTAATCTGTCTCCCACAAGGATGCAATTCCTTTCACAGGCTCTACTTACTCAACAAGGAAGACGTAAGACAGAACATACTCTCCTCTGCAGCGTTTTCTTTGCAAAAGCAATTTAACCAACATCAAAATTTGTTTCTTTTAATTCCCATAAGTCTGTTATAAGCAAAAAGAGCTCACTTTCACCACCACAGCTTCATTCCTTTACATCTTCTTTCCCAAGAAACAAGACCACAAAAAGAAAAGGCTCACTACCTACTATAATAAATACACATTTCAGCTAAATCTTCACTCATCACTATACTCTTCTGTGTGATATATAAAGATTTTTACCTATACCTCTGAAAGACAGCCTCAGATCGAGGTAGAACATAATGCCTTTGGAAATATCAGTAGTGCCTCACTTCATCTCACTTGTCAGACTTCAGTGGTTCTGCTCCCAGTGTACTAGGAGTTAACCTGGTCTCTAAATTCAGGTGGCACAAGCAAGTTCTTTCTGTTCTGGCTGCTGTTCACAAACAGAAATTTCTCTATCTTTCTCCAGAGACTGGAGCACATACTGCTTAACACCACCTGCACATCAGGCTGAAAGGCTTCCCAGGTGTAGCAGAAGACTTGGACACTGTTCCAGCTCCTATCCTCTCCTACAGCCTTAAGTACTTCAGTGAATCTGTTACAGAATTACCAACACGTGGTGAAGGTATGACCATTCTCAAATGCTGGTTCTTGCCAGAAACTGGGCCCAGTGTCCCCCCAGAGGCCCTCCCTGCCCCACGTTCTTAACACTGGCATGTGTATGTAGCTTGGTAGGTGCATCAGTTTTGTTTTGTGCACTGACTGTCACATCATTATAAGTCACTCAATTTAAAGTAGATGTATGGAAAAAAATATTATCATGTGTTCTTTTTCCTATTAAAAAAAGCCTAAAAAGCACAAAAAGCCACATGAGTCAAAAACTGCACATATCACTTATATCTCACATATCACTTTCCTAGCAATAAAATAAACTAATTAAAAAAATAAAATAATTAAAACAATTCTCATTTTCCTAATTACCTAGAAGACTGAAGACCTGTGGATGCTCATTTTCTGTCTCTGCATGGCTTAAGAGTTTGTAACCTGATTTTTAAAGTCAGTAGATACTATGTGTGTGTACCCATGGCTGCTTCTCTCTTCACCCCAGGTGGGACACAACCAACAACCAGCTTCTTAATATCAGAAGCAATAAAGGTATTTCAAAAGCCCAGAGGCACCTGGAAGCACTAGTGAATCCATGTGGACAGGCCGCCTAAAGTCACCATGGACAACATCACTGTGAATGCTCCAGCTATGAAAATTCCATCGTAATCTCACTCTGACAACAAAGTTGTGTCAATGATGCTGACATAAATCACAGCTAGAAAACATCACTTTTTCTAAATCAGCACTGGATTCTCTAGGCTCTCCTGCTCTACCACTGCTGTAGAGCAGTTCCCTGCATGCCACAGAGTTAAACTCTTGGCTTAAACAGGCAGCCATGGACAGAACCCTCCTCACCTAGAGGCTACCCTGGCAGGGTAGCCAGCAAGGGTTGAGAATACAAATTACTGTTTTAATTCAAGCAATTATTTAAAAATTCACATGCACCCCTCCATGCTTATATTTCTGATCAAACCATACTTGGCTAAAACAAGACAGAACCTCTAAGCATAACACAATTTACAAGTGGCTCAGACAGGTTAAGTGTTTGAATAAACCTCTCACACAAAAGAGGCTTTGGGGGGAATAGGCTTGAAAATAGGAAGGGGTGAGGGGAGGAGGGATAACAATGGTAGAATATCCTGCTCCACAAAATAAGGAATAACAGCAAGGAACTCCTGCACTGGTTACAATAGCACGGTGAAATATTTCTATTCATACAGCAGCACAGATAACTCCTACCAGGAACTGAGGAAGCAACAGATTCAGAGGGAAAAAGAAACAAATCAAATCCCAAAACCCCCTCAAACAACTAACCAGGGTTTCTTTCTTCACCAAGATTCACAATCCAGTAAAAAAGCACAGGTCATGTAAATACCAAACCTGCTTTTTTTTGCTAGTCAGGCCATTAGTCACACATTACAGATGAAAAGTTATGTGAACAGAATCTCAAAAAAGCTTGTGGCAGGATCAAAAAGAATACTAAAAATTTTGAAAAAGATGATGCTTTTCTGTAGCCCAGACAGCAGGTTTTCTTCAGTCTGGGCTTCTGCTAACATCCTCACACTGATTTAATTACAGTTCAATTGGTTTCCCAGCAGCAGTGGAGAAAGTTCAAATTATATCAAATACTATGATAAACTCACATGTTACTCGGCAGATCTCAAACTTTCACTAGCTGCAGCCCCTCTTGCAGCTTGAGGGATTCAGACAATTCCAAATTTCTGAATGATGTAGTAAAGTCTTAGACTTGACTACTGGGGCAAATGCTGTTCTGTGATAAAGTCCTGAACTGTCCTTCCAGAACTGAACTACACTCAGTACAGCTGTTAACTAAATAACTACTGGTTTAATCCAACTATTTCATTACTAAAAAAACCCCACAACCAACTACTGCACTACCAACTCTAGTCATAGCAGTATGGGCAAGGCAGTGATTTCTCTCTTCTCACCCTGTTCCAAACGGCTGTAAGGGTGCTGACTCATAAGTGACCCTGAATTGGGGCACACATCTGAGCTGCTGCAGCTTCGAGCACCAACTACACCAACACGCCAGGCTGTGGCTCAGGAGGGGGAATGTGTGTTCAGCCACCTACAGCAATCTCAGGGAAGAAAGGAGGACAGGCAGCTGGCCAGGTTACTGCTGCAGACACCTCAGCCCAGCTGGCCACTGTTTGAGAATTACAACCCTACAGCCAAATCAGACAACTTTCTGTGGTTACAGCCTGTTGGATTTGAGGTAACGCATTATCCAGCTACAACCACCCCACACATGAGCTTGGACAAAATGTTAAATGTACATTTTTCTTCACCACAGTTCTATTTCTATCTACTTGCTTTCATTCCTTTGACTCCTGTACTGCTTCCCCCTCCCCTTCACCACCTACAGAAGTGTTTCTTTACATCTTTCCTTCCTGCCTCCCAGTCTTTCCCATTTCCATCGGGGCTTCACTTTAAACCATCCTCGCACCATGTCGGCACGATCCACACACAACGTGAACTTCCAGGGTGCACGCAAGATTCTAGGCAAAATAAACTGTATATACTTCCTAACAGAAGACTCAGAGCTCACGCTACAAATGAGGCAGATGTGGAAGGGCAGCAGTTCCTGACACAGGCTCCAGGATGGCAGCAGGCTCAGAAACAAAGCCCCGCGTCAGCTGACGCTCACTCCGTAGTAGATGCAATAAAATACACGAAACGTGACCATTCAGCGCCCACAGGGAAAACACAGAAAATCTAACACCGCCACAAGGTCTGGGCGGGCAGACACCGCTCCCCATCACCCCGGAGAAGGTGCCCGAGACAACAAAAGCGTGAGCTTCCCAAGGACAGATCGAGCAAGGAGGGGCGGAAAATCACAGCCGGGCAGGGGAAGGGGCAGGGCAGGGATGACCGGCCGTGGGGCACAGCCCAGCCCGCGGGCAGTGCCCGGCGGGACGGGGCCCGCAGGGTGATGTGGCCGCTCCGCCGCGGTCCCCGGGGCCGGACCGGGGCCGCCCCGCCCCGCCCGAGCGGTGACAG
>VYZS01083578.1:0-27161 GCA_013400695.1 Neodrepanis coruscans | reverse complement strand
AACGGGAACAGCGGGAGAGATCCCGGGCACAGGTAGGGCGGGATCGGGATGCGCTGTCCCCGCTCCTGAGTCCCTGGAGCTGCATTTTGTGTAATTTGGGAGCGCAGGGAGCCGAGGCCGGCGCTGAATTCCCTGGGCGCTATTCCCAGGCGGATCGATCCGTCAGACCGCGCGGGGAACGGGAGGTGCTGACATGGGAATTGTCGCTGTTTAAATGAGCGCGCTCATCCCGTGGTTATATTGCGTTACATGTTATCTGTGTGTGTTACATGTTGTCACCCTTTGTGTTACACGCCCCGGTCTCGTTGTAACTCAGACCCGCGGGGCGGGACCCACCGAGGCCCCTTAACCCGGGGACTCCTTTTCGGCTGTAGAAGCAGAGAGCCCATTTCAGATTCATTTCTGAAGGATAACACAGCGCACAGGAGTGCCCGCGGTGATACACGAGCCTCCTGTCCAGCCTGAAGTGCCCCAAAAACGGGGATAATTTGCACGGCTGCCTCAGAAAGCAGAGGATGGAATTGGAGACGGGGCTGCCCCTTCCCCGAGTGTTCTGTCCATCCCAAATGTAAATTGTTTCCCATTTAACAGTAAACAAGTGTCAGCCTGGAGCAGAACAGGAGAACAGGGAGCCTGAGAGCGTTGGGGTTTCCATCCCAGCCCCATCAGTGTGAACTGGGGGGGGTCTCACTGCCCCCTGTGCCCGCAGTGACAGTGGGGTTTGGGAGCCACAGTCTGACGGGTCTCCCACAGCTCTTGCACAGTTCAGGTGTTTCAGTTTCCAGCCTGGATTAATTTCCTGCCGGGTAACTGCATTTGGGGGATGCTGCAGCCTGTCTGGTTCCACTGGGACAGGCTGCTTTTAGCCATCACTCCAGGGCAAAAAGGCTCCTGTCTTTCCCTTGCGAGGACCGAAGTGACTTGTACATAAATGATGTGGCTGTAAATCAACCTGACAGGCTTTTAGAAAGAAGTACCCACATAAATAATTGAGAGTGTTTGATTAATATTTCTGCCAGGTCTGGTCTCCAGAACGAGCTCGTTTCTCCTGCTCCCTGTGAATGAAATTAAACTCGTTGTTGGAGAGGGGGTTGTTCACTTTGGGCTTTGCAGCTGTGAGATGTTACTGATTCTCACCTGCAGAAGGGAGTGTTGGACAAGTTCTTTCTCTTTCCCTTCAGTTCTGCCTCTTGGGGCAGCAAAACAAAGCCCCTCCTGCCACACACAGCCGAAGGTTAGTAGGGAGTTGTTTTTATAATGTCATCAAAGGAGTATTAGTGCAGCAGTACCAGGTAACGCCCTTAATGAAGTATTTTCTGTGCAGAATTGAGAGGTGATGGAGAGAAATTCAGTAATGCAAGAAACAGGGTTTGTATCCTTGGAATGCAAATGTGTTTCAAATTCAGAATTGTTTGAAACTACCCCTGTTGCAAAAGGTGCTACTGATGCACTTTTAACTAATGGAACTTCGTGGGCCTTTGTGAGGCAAAAATGACAACAGGCCCTGAATTCTGAAACAGCAAACAAGATAATGTAAGAAAGGAGCAATTGACAGGCAACACAGCTATTAAGGAAAACGTTTGGAGGCATAGCCAGCAAAATTTGAAAAATCTCGAGGCTAAAACAGAGCAGCGCATGCATTAAACTGACCAGTCTGGCCTTGCACTGGATTCGCAGCTGCAAAAGCAGAGTCCTAAACAACCTCCAGTGTTTACACCAATGTTCAGTGAATTCAGGGCAGCCACATCAGGCTGTTGTGACAGAAAGCTCAGCATAAGAAGGGAGGAGGTGAGTTTCTCATCCCATGTTCCAAAAATGCAGGAAGTGACCAGGCAGGCTTCCTTTCAGATGGTGGATGTATCCAAAAAATCTATGAAACACTGAATACCTTTTTTCTTCTGTTGAAGTTAACAGAGCATTACCTCCCTTTTCTCAGGTCATCAAGGTTGTTTACCTCGAGATCCCACAAGTCAAAACTGAACAATTCTGTTGTATTCAGCTTTCCCACAGCAGTGTTGTCATCTGATTCCCACTCCCTTTAAACTGAGTTGTGGTACAGGCCCATCGTGCTTTGGAACACCTGCCCCATTACACTTAAAAGAGGTTCCTCAGCTCAGGGTTAGGTAAAGCAGCCTTTGCATGATAGGTAAATCAACTTATAAAACATTCTGGAGTTCCCAGAGGAGAGAACACTCCACAGAAATATAAAACTTCTGTAGTTTGTTGTCTGTTTCCTTAGAGTGATATGCACCTCAGGTTAAACGTGTGGCCTTATCTTTAGTGCTGCTGAGTCACTCGTTGCTGCACATGTAACTGCTGGTGGTTGGCTCAGCAGAACTGGATTTATTGAAGGAATCTTGGAGGTTTTTACTCAGCAAACTAAAGCTTCACTGTGAAGGAAACTTGCCATATAGAGAGGACGAGGTTGAAGGAAAAGCCCTGTGAAAGTTCACAGTCCATGTTGAAGTCCAGTCTCAGGTTGTGTGATGCTGCAATTGATTTCTTGGAAGAGCCCTGTTCTAGTGGAGCATTCCCCGAGCCGTGGTACTCACACAATTCGTGGTATGCAAACTATTTTTGAGTGATGCAAAGCTGCCTCCTTCCACCTTACACTTGAAGAGAACTGGGGACTGGCACTCCCAGCACGGGGCTGAGGCACAGTGCATGGTTCAAAACCCTGGCTTTTCAAGACAGAGAGGAACTGTTAGGAAAAGAGGTGATGTAGGGCCAAAATAAAAATGTTGGGGCGTAGTGGACAGCAGGGTAGAAAGGTGTGTGAGGATGTGTTAATTTAGCAAATTAGAATTTGTGTCCACACAGTCATGGAAGGGGAAGGTGTTGCTGCCATAGCCCACAGTGGTGGTTGTACTTGAACAGATTAAATTCACAATTATCAGTTATAGAAGAACAGATAATTGATTTGTTTCCTGCACAGGAATTTGTGTGCACACCCAGATTTTTCTCAGCAGCTGCTCAGTTCACTGCCACCATACAAATAAATACCTACTTATGTTAAAAATTAGTATTTCATATCCAGTTTCCCCAGTCAGACTTTTTTTTTTTTCTGATTGTGTTCCTAATGTGTTCAAATTTTAAAAGACAAGATCAAAATGTGGTAAAAGCTGTTAAGTCTAGTTTATCAAGGTACCATTTTGGAGCACAATTCAACACCTTTACTCTTGTGTGTGTTTTTTCTCAATGATAAGAAAACTTTCTGACAACATTACCAGCCACACTGAGAGGATTTCCCTGTAAATAATGGGCACAATCACAGAGGTGATAAGTTATAATTCCTAGGTGTCTTTTGTCTCTTCCTGTACACAGAGCAAGTGCATTT
Source organism: Neodrepanis coruscans (assembly GCA_013400695.1). Classification (NCBI taxonomy): domain Eukaryota; kingdom Metazoa; phylum Chordata; class Aves; order Passeriformes; family Philepittidae; genus Neodrepanis; species Neodrepanis coruscans. The sequence continues at coordinate 23,824 of VYZS01083578.1, read as the reverse complement.
GGACTTTAATTCTTAGTATTTCAGGATGGTTTGAAAACAGGCCTCTTTGACACCAGTTAATGAGTCCTGGCCCTGGAGGGTGCTGAGGCTCTTTGGTGCTCTAGTCAATAGCTTATTGTCTAATTCAGTATTAATGATTCATGGAAGTTAAAATGCTGTGGGGAGAGGGTGGAGGGGGTTGGGGAAACAATGTTCCACTAAAGAATGGAATTGCCTTGCCTCCCCTTGCTCCTGGCTCTGGTACTGAGGTAGATTTATAGCTCCATTTACAGGAATAACTTCTCTCTCTTCCAAACTCCTACCCTAATGTTTTTGATATTGAAGTTCTGTCACTTTGAAATGCTCTGACAATTGCTTTGAGACACAGGGCTTTGCTTCTCCTACTGCAAAACCCACCACATTGCTGTGACAGAGTGTTTGCTTTAAACAAGGCTCACAGCTGAAGATGTTCCTTCAGGTAAAGCCTGAGGCCAAACTGGTGTCATCTCTCTGCCTCACAAAAATGGATTCATACATAATTTGAAGACTAAACACTAACATGTCTTTAAACTGTTTATTGCCAAGAATATTTGCTAGTGTTGTCTAGCAGCATTTGATCTGTTGGATTAAAATCATGTGATGTGAAGCTGTGAATTTCTGTATTTCCTCCTTCTTCAGAATCAACTGTACCTTAGTCAGAACTTTGTTAAGGGTCCATCTCTTCAACAAATGTAGACTGATAATGGTGCATCTCTTTAATAGACCTACTTTGCATAAATTGGTCATAAGATTCTGTAGGCAAGTGACATTTTTCTCATTGTTCCTTCCCAAGGGCTTATAATGATTAAGATCTGATTTATACTGCCCAGGGTTATGGGTTATGGGTAGCAGTACTGTCCAAACCTTGATTTCCTTTGCCACTCACCACACACACTGGATTTTCCTCTCTAATTATTTCCCTCCCCATGCAATGAACTATTTGCTGAAGGGGGGGTTAAATACCCTGATTGAATCACAAGTGTTTCTCCTGGTAACATTGCTTTCTATTTGCTCTTTTTCCAAAACCAAATGCATTTACCACAAATTGCAGCTAACTTCTGATTGAAACACCTTCAAATGGATGAACACTGTATAATTATACATGTTTTGGACTGAAGATGAATAATTCTAGCCAACCAAAATTAAGGAGACTTTTAGCTACACCTGGCATAGCTGCCAGTGCTCATACTTGCCCAGGAAACAGCTTGTGTCCTTATTCTGGAAAATCATTGGCCAAATTCTCAGTAAACTTTGGATTTCTTGTTTAGGGACTAGAAAAATAACTTATTTTAAAAAGTGATGAACCTGGAATACACTAGCAAAGCATAATACTAGCCAGGTTCTGACTCACTGTCAAATTGTGGTATCTGCTGAGGTTTTTGGACTTTCTCAAACTGTTTTGACATCTCCGTCTGTCTTGTATGTGTATTAATTTGTCCTGTATTTGTATTGCATGCAGAACTCTGAATGCTGGGTTACCAGTCTTTCAAACTGCATTTGTGCAAATACAGTAAAAGGTTGTCTCTGTGGGTTATTTAGAAGAGCTGCTGCATTCCCTTGGCACAGCTGGGGTATGTTCTTTCTGCAGGGTGGAGTGCAGTGCTGGGAAGTGTTTGGTGCTGGCTTGGAAAAGGGTGCCACCTACTGAGTTATTGGTACCACTTCTTAGAGGTTCTGTGTGGTTTTCAGCTCTGTACAGTTTATCTGGTGCCATCATAACAAAAGACAGTAGGATTAAAGTCAGAAGAATAATCTAAAATAAAGACTGGCAAGTCAGGGTAGAGCCAAGTACAGTTTTAGCAGGTTGCCTCTGCATTTTGTCAGAGTCACAAGTATTAATGGATATTGGAAGTGATCCAAGAAGTGCTGAAGAATATGAAAGAGGGAATTATTTTGTTGTTCCCTCCCTAGAATGGTACAGTTTACCTAAAAGGAAAAAAAAAATTGTTACAAGTGTAATATTTAGAATAACATTATTGATTCATAGGGACTGTCAGTTCTATTACCTTCAGTCACTGTATTTTCTCTTACCTTTAGAGATGCCTGAAATTCAAGGGAAAGAAGGAGAAAGCTACAGCAGCATCAATAGTTCCAGCATTGGCAATTCAGTTGCTTCCTTTGGACAGGTAAGTTCCTTTTGCCAAGAGAGAAATGGAAGCTTTATACTCACACTTCTGGAAATCTGCTCTGCATGTTTATTCATTTTAAACTTGGATGCAGTAAAGCTGGTATCTTGCTACACCTAATAGTGCATTAGAGTTTTCCTCCACAATAGTCTTGGCATGCCTGGAGTGATAATAAATTGCTCTGGATTCTTCTCAAAAGGTTTTTAAATCTTGTACCTTAGAAGCGGGTCTCTTCATATTCTGTCTTATTCCCAGATGGCCTGGATCATACTTACACAATTCTCAGTAGTGGTTCAGAAAAAAACAACTGGTTTTGGCTATTAAAAAATAATATTTAAAATAATTTTTAAAATTGTGAAGTAATTCAGAGAAAAGAAAACTGTAGCTTGCCTGAGCTGCTGTCCTGCTCACCCTGATGGCATATTGGTAGATTAAGGGTTTTGTTGGAGGTTTTAAATACACTTTTCTTGTTGGCCACAGAGACGCTATGTTTTGGTTTTGAGAGGTAAAAAAGAAGCTTACTCATGTGTTTGTGGGAGGCTTGACTAGGATTATTAATGAAAAACAATTGCTACAACTCAAAATTAATGATTGTATACACCAAAAGTAAGAGGAAAAAACCCAATCTAATGCACATACACACCCTGAGGTGTTTCCTTGTCTGTTACATCCTTGTTCTAAAAATTAATCATCCACCTCTTGGAAGGAGTGGGATAAAGCAGTGATATCAGGAGAAGAGGGGGAGTTAAAATAAGGAGAAGGAAAGGATTTGTGTTCCCTTGTTTCTTGTCAATAGTACCGGTACACAGCCAGTGAGTACCAAGCTGTCCAACATGCGCTTCGTCAGAGGCTGGGCCCCGATTACATCAGCAGCCGCCAAGCTGGAGGAGGGCAGAAGGTAGGAACAAAACATGCAGAGATGTTTCAGCTCAGTCTTTTCCTGGGAAAAATAGGGTTTAAAAAGCTACCATACTCCTTATTTTTTTGAAGTTAGTCTCCCATTAGTAGTTTAATATGCAGATATGAGTGCAAAGTCAGCATGGCATAAATTCTGGCTTTTTTTGAGACACAGATTCCTTTTACACTTAAAAAAGACTTAATTTTTCAGTGCTTCATCCTTTACAAGGAAATATTTATCTAATTCTCAACACTGAGATGTTTTCCTTATTTTTTGCCAGAACTGGACTCTGTCAAGCATTATACAACAGTGGCTGCATTTACCATCTTTAGTGCCCGCTCTGCTTTCCTTTGATTAAATCATATTTGTTGTTATACTCACCCCCATCACAGCTGCTGGAAGAGAGTGAACCTAAAGCCTCATCATCATCCTTTTATTCACATTATCTGAACCTCTAACTTAGCTGGGTTTCCTCAGTGTAAGGTGATACATGTAATCCCTCTTTAGAGTAAAGTGTGTAGAGATGTGTGCACAAGTCTTTGTATTTATGAATATATATTTAGGTATATGTGCTTTTCTTTTTAGGTCTGTTACATTGAGGGTCACAAGGTCATCAGTCTGGCCAATGAGATGTTTGGCTTCAATGGCTGGGCTCATTCAGTCACTCAGCAGAACGTTGGTAAGTGTCACTTGAGGGCAAAGAAGTCTTTCCTCCCTCTTGTTTCACTGTGAAACAAAAATCTCTCAGATAAAGGCCAGGATATCTATCCTAGAACTTGATCACTTCAAAGAACCTGGGGAGAGGCATGTGCAATTTCCAGGTCTCTTAACAGTTACTAAAAATGAGATAAATTGAATAATAATGTTTTCTTTATAGATATGTCATAGTCATTATTCTAAGTGTGTTAATGATTATTCTTGAGCTATTCTAATCAAGTTTCTGATCTCTGTGGGCATCCTCAGTCAACAGTAATTATAATTAAACTATTTAACACCCAGCAGCCCTGAGCCAGCTTTCATACTCACCTGTAATTTTTATACTCTAACCACATCATATTCTCAGTTAATATTCCCCTAATCTCTAGGGACCCATCTTCTTCTGCAGATTCCTCTTCTATCTAATACCTAGTAGTGAGATTTTTATAATGGAAAGCTTTGGAAAAATTTTTATCACCTGAACACCATATTGTAGTTTAATAAAGCTTCAGCCTCTTCCATCTCCATAACTGAAATAGTACCTGCCAGAGTAGTGTTGTCCTTGTTTGCAGATCTGCTGTGCTTATGCTGAAGACTGGTTGTTCAAGTAGGTCAAAGCAGCTGCTTAAATGTACCTTCTTCCTTCTCCCCACCTTCAGAAATCTTTTCTTAACTCAGGCTGGTAGAATCTAGAAATAGAACAACTTAATTCATTGCTTTCCATCTATTCTGCACCACTTCTTTTTTTTTTGTCCTCTTTTTTAGTCATGTAAGGACTGGCATCCTTCAAACTCCTACCTTTTCAAATCATGCCAGAATGAGAGGATTCTGTTATGTTTTAGATTCCTGGGTAGAAAAAGGGCTCACACCTTCAGCAGGTTTACAAAATAATTAAACAAATAGACCAGATAAATACAGAAGAGCTCTTGCACCCCAGAGTAAAGTTATTTGAACTGCAAATTTCATTTCAGACATGTGTCATGTCTCTATTAGACTTGCAAAACTGCTAACTGGAGTGCTCTATGTGTATTATACAGCATTGCTTTTGGTGTGAAGTAAGGTACTTTAGAGATTCTGAACAGAGAGTTGTGTTGCAATCTGTTAAGCTCTTCAGGCATTCTGTCCTGAATAAAGCCTTGTGCAAATTTGTGCAGACTGGAGACTTCTCATGTATCATAGGAAAGACATTACTTTCTTTTCCGTTGTTGGTTTTATAAAGTAACATTTAAAATCTCTCCTTCCAGCTGAAAAAATGGTTTGAATATTTAAGATATGTAGTTGAATGAGGAGTAACATTTAAACTCTTTCTTCTTTCACATGTGTAAGATTATACATGTAGTTGCAGGGTGTGAGTGTTTGATAGGTCCATCCCCTAAAACCAAAGAGGACCACATAACATGCCTGGAGTGTATGTGCAAGTCAGCATTCTCAGACCACAGTTAATATTTTGTAAGTCATGCTCCAGTTTATAGAAGCTCATGCCGTATCTTGGTCACATTCAGCAAGTATGATACAGGTTTCTGAATCTCTTCAAAGGACAAAAATCTTAATGTGGACAAAAAGTCTTTTGTATTATTTAGGGTGTTACTTTTCCTTCCCCCAGACTTTGTTGACCTCAACAATGGCAGGTTCTACGTGGGTGTCTGTGCTTTTGTCAAAGTTCAGCTTAAGGTAAGTGGATTTTTTATTTGCTCTGACTGTAGTTGAGTAACTGCCTGAGTCTGTGAATGAAAGGTCTTACATAGGTCAGAGTGTGATCCTTGTGTGCTGTACTGCAGCAGGGAACCTAGTGGTGTCCAAAACATTGACCTTGCTACAGAACAGACAGCTGGGAGTAGGAAAGCACAGCACCTAACAACAAGTGCTGTATGTGTAGAAATGCCATTATACTTACTTAAAATTTTACTGCAGGATGGATCATACCATGAAGATGTGGGATATGGAGTCAGTGAAGGTCTAAAGTCTAAGGCCTTATCCTTAGAAAAGGCAAGAAAAGAGGCAGTAACAGATGGCCTGAAGAGAGCACTCAAGTAAGTGAAGATTAGTACTTGTACATTTTTCAGAAGTTATGTGAGAATGAAGTGTTATTTTCAGTCACAGTGAGCTCTCTTGTTTCTCAGGTGCTTTGGGAATGCTCTTGGGAACTGCATCCTAGACAAGGACTATCTACGAGCCGTGAATAAGCTTCCACGTCAGGTGCAGTACACAGGCTGTTAGAGCAGGGACTGCAGAACATCCTCTGCTCCTGGTCCTTCATACTGTAAAGATTATAAATAGTGAGACCAATGCATCTCATTCCTAAATGAGCCTTGAGACCAATGGCCTTTGTAACAAACAGTTCACACAAACTAGCAGGCAGAGTTCCTTCCTTTATCACAACTACTCTAGATTTTGACTTTGCAGTACGCAAGATTGCTGTGGTAAAGAAAGTATCCAACTCAAGATCCTGTGTAACATTTATGGCCATGTTGTCTAAGTCTCTCTGTTCAATGCCAGTAATGCATACATTAACCAAATTGGGTCCTTCCCAAAAGAACACTGCAAATTGTTAGGTGCCTCTGTGACAGAAAGGGTGAACCAAACTCTTGTGGACCCACAACAACTTTCAGCTGTTGCCAGTCATTCCAAAGTTTTGCCACAGAACAGCAAAACATGTAACACTATTTTGTTTTGCTACATGAGGAACCTACAAATAGCCTTGCAAATCTCCTCTCGCTGACTTCAGATTGTATTGATAGCTGAACTTTGCAATTGAATTATGAGAGCAGGATGTGCAGGGAATGATGTTAGGAAGATCTACATTCCAATTTATTTGTTTTAAATTCCTGATATGATACTATTGGCAAACTGTGGCTCTTGCATGTATGTTATGTAACTGATGTGTACTTGAACACTTGAATTATGGTGCTTATTCGTCACAAAAAAAAAAAGCCACTTTACATCTTGCTTTGCTTTTTGGACTCCTTACCTCCTCCTTAGGCTTCAGTTTGCAAGGAAAGAGCTGCAGTTGCTTTACGCTCTGTGAAACACTAGGTCAGTGAACCTTCTAAGGTAACCAGCATCATGGAGAAACGCCTCTTTTGGACATCTTTGGTCCAGAGAGACATGCAGGACGTTGTGATGTCTGTCTTCATCAGTGGCAACCATTCTGTATCCCCTTTATTGTGTGCAGCAGTTTTCATAGTTTCACAGCCAGCTGGGGGCAGAAGGCTTCTAGGCAGTGACCTACATTGTGGACTGAGGAAAAGCCTTTTACAACTGGTCGTCCATGGAGTTTCATAGTAAAGTTGCCTTCAATCACACTGGGATTTGCCAAACTCCACTAGATGTGCAGAGGGACCAGGTGATCCTGTCCAGCTATCAGCCTATAGGAGCAGATCCAAAGTGACACCTCACCTGGTAAAGATGACCCAGGTCTCTGCCAGACTCAATTTCTGCTAAAGGCATTGCCACAAATCTGTAAAATCACTGAGCCAGAATATCCCAGCTTTAATAAACAGGAAAGGTGTACCTTCCTCAGAGGCCTCATGGTTGCAGAACTGAATAAAGATTTGTAATGTGCGTTAACAGGAAACATGAAAACAGAGCTGGTAAAACTAACAGACTCAGCAACAGCTTTGTTGGACTCTGAGAAGCTGTAAAATTCTAGATCAGTCACCTGCACTTGTTCTCATTTGCAGAGCACTGTGTGGGGAGACATGGGCTATCTACCCTGAAGCACTGAACAGTTAAACTAACACAAAGTCACATGAACTCAATGGTTAACTAACTGAATTACCACGTACTGAAAAAGCATTCCGGTTTTCTAACTTACTGTTTGACTTAGAGCAAACAAACCAGATTTTTAACAGCACTGTACAGAAAAAAAACTGGGCTTATTTCGTTACCTTGATGGTGGAAATTTCTGAACATTTTCTTTTTTCTTGTTTACTAGGTACCTGCTGAGCTAGATTTGGTTAAAGCTAAAATACAGGACTGTGAGCCTGAAATAGAGAAAGCAAGATACTCCAGCTATTTGGAAAGGCAGAACACAGCAGGGAGACAGCACTGTGAGGCAGCATCTAACTGTGAGCCTGGTCAGACAGAGGCTGCTGTAGTTACAGTGGATCAGAAACAGCCAAATGGTCCCAGGTGAGACTATTATAAATCTATTTTGTAAGCTATATTATAAGTTACGGTGCCTTTTAGAACACATGGACAGCCCAATTCCAAAGATGCCATAAACCACTAATTCAGTGGATTTTCTTTACTGTTATTTCTTAATGAATTTTTGTCTACATAAAATGTAATTGCCAGAATCCTGTGTAACTTTATGCTTACCTGGGGGGAAGGCTCAGGAATACAGACGCCTTGGCTATTGAGTGTGACGCCACTTACCAGCGGAAATTGCGACAGAAGCAGCTACAGCAACAGTTCCGGGAACAGATGGAGAAAAAGCATCACGTTCCAGGAGTTACTCCCAGCAGCAAACAGAGTAAGACATGGCATTAAAAACAGATAGTTTCCATAATAGCTGCTGGCAGGCACAGATTACCCTGAGTGAAGGAGCCTGACCAGCTTCAGGTGCATTTGTACTGAGCTATCAACACAACTTTGAGGGCAAATGAAGGGGCAGTATCATACTTTACCTGCCTCTATGTCCTTAAAATGGCAGGAATGTCAGCTCTAAACCTGCATCATTAAAAATGAAATTTTCCAGCCACCCCGAAGCAGCTGTTGTCAGCCCTATTAACCTGCTGCAACTGAAATGAGACTGCAGCATTTGGCTGGAGTAGCTACTGGCAAATATTAGCTACTGATATGTTGCCCTTTACTCATGGGGAAGTCTGGACAGCTGTGTGGTAAGCAGGAACCTGGAGATGGGGGAAGCAGACTAAAAAAACCCATGTTAAAGTAGCACAGTTGTTCTTGTCAGATGTCATCAGGTACAGAATCTTAGCATTCCCTATCCTGCTACTAAGTCATAACCACCTCTAGCCAAAAACGAGTGTACCTGGTAGGAGCTGCTGGTTATAACTTCAGGCTCTACTCTGTTAAGAAGGAGTAAAGGGTTCTTCTGTATTTCTGATATTAATCTGTTCTTATGTTACCTCCTTCCAGCAACATCCAATCCTCCCGTAAAGCACAGCACTCCAGCAGCAGCACAACACGAGCAAGTATTAGAAGAGGAGTTCTTTGCAGGTCAGGCAGAAAGTGATGAGTGTTAAATTATTAGTACTTAAATCAGCTCTTCAAAGTACAGTGTAAAAGTTCTGAAGAATTGGAATAACAGAAGTGTGAGTATGAGTCTGACCTTAAAACCTTGAGTGGCAGGGAGGTGATTTCCATCACTACGAGGGTTTCACACTTAGGCTCTTCAGTGGAGTTGTTACTTGTGTGTGGTAAACCATTTTCCTGAGATTCTGCACAGAAACAGAACTTTGGGGTGGGGTGTCTTTTCTAAATATAACCATGGCTATTTGGGTCATTTCTACACCACAGTGTGGACATTGCTTAAGTCCAGAGCACAAGGGGCAGGACTGTTTTCCTGCCGTGCACTGACATAAAGGGTGCTTTACAGATTAAATTTTATAGTAGCCACTACTTGTAAGAAAAGAGTGTGCTGGTCTTGGAGTTATTGTCATTCCTGTAATACAACACTATCATCATCACCTTCTTATCCATTCTAGATGATCCTGAACTTTGGGATGTTTCCTTTGAGAGCACTGATCTTAAGGTAACAGGTCACCAAATGTCAGACCCATCATCAGCTGAACACCAGCCACATGAAACACCCCAAGGACATTACCAGATGAGGGCTCGTAAGAGGACACCCCACAGAATGACCCACCACAAATCCTCTGCCAGACTTGCACAACTGCAGCCACCTGATACAGTCATGAGCAACAGCTGTGCCAACCAGCACAGCCCAGGTACGTGCTGCCAAAAAGTGTCTGGGTTCTGTCTTAGCAATGGCTCTTGGATTTGAAAACAGTGCTGTTAAATTAGTAAAGTGGAGTGGGAGAAGCATTCCCCTTTTCTTGGACCTGGGTGCGATGCTGTGACAGTGGCTTGGAGAACTGTCTGGTTTTTCCATCCTACTGTCCTGTCAAGGAAGAGTTAGAAAAAACTGAGGAGCACTTTTAGAAGCAGGAAAAAAGCATTAAGAAGCTTCCATTTCTCAGTCTTTCCCTGTTTGGCAGGGTGCAGCCCCCTCAGGAGAAGTCAGAGCTTGAAGAAAAGGAGACTGGACCCTACGTGAGGCAGCCAGTGATATCCGTACCTCATAAGGGATGGCATCACAAGTCTGCAGTTGGCATTTTAAGTTACATCAAATGGACTTTCCTGTATTTTATGGAGAAGAGAGAAGAGAGTTTTGTCCTGCCAGCAAGAACTTGATGTACTTTTAGGTTATTACATGGTTCAGATGCCTTTTTCTATAAACAGGCAATTATTTGTGTTTCTGCAGCACTAACACTTGTGCCTGTGTTACAAGCAGATGTTACATGTAATTTGCCTGAAACAGTTACAGAATGAATTGTTAAAAATGAGGTGTAAGTCATAGTTTCTCTCCTCCCTCAGTGCTACATTTCAGCAGGAAAGAGATTTTTAGTAAAAAGGGGAAAAGGGGGTTATGGTCAGAGGACAAAGCATACAAGCTGCGGTTGCCCATCCAGCAAGGCTGAGGGTGTGATGCTGTGGCAGCATCTGAGGTACAGCCCAGCCCTTTCCCTGTGACTGAACCAACAGGCTCAGAGCTCATCTCTCTTCCTCAACCTGTTCCTCAGCCATCCCAGGCAGCAGCAGCACCTCCAGCCAGAGGGCAGGAGCACTCCGGGACTGCTGCCAGCACTGCACACGGCATCGCAGACAGATCCTTGGTAAAATGAATGGGAGCTGCACTGCTGTTTTTAAATAAGCTTTCAAGCCTTTTCAATACAGAAATAAACATGAAATTTGAGAAACAAACCACGTGGGTGGCTGTTCATGCCTCTGTGCCCTTCCAACCACTACAGCTTGTTCCCTATCTAACAGACTCAAAGGAGTTGACGTGTTCTGACTGGAAGCTAAAGAGGTACCACTGCCTGTGCCCAGCCTTGCATTTGCGCTTAGGCCGGGCTAACACAAAACTACATGGGGTTTAAAGGCTACAACAAAGCTTCAGCTCATCTTCCTAGTAAGGAGGTCAAAGGAAGAATTTTAAGCACTACGGGAATAATACTTCTGTATCCATTTGGAGCAGCTCCACACTGAAAGGGAGGAGTTCTGCTGGGCTAAACTATTTGTTCTCTTTCTCTTTGGTAAAGTGGCTAAGCTGCAGCTCCACCATCATTCAGGGTTCAAGTGCCTGCACTGGCAGCACAACTCCTGGCAGGGTGGTTTTACCTTGCCTAGGTATTCAGGAGGGGAGCCTGGTACCACGGTACCCACCTGCAGTGCTGGGGGTGAGGAGGATGATACCACATGACTGGAACTTAGAACTCACAAAAATTTACATGAACACTGGGCTTAGTCCAACCCTGAAATCAACATCAGGCTTGAAACAGGACCTTATTCCTGTGCTTTGCCATCACTGCTGTCTAAACATAGCATTTTACGCACTGAGCATTTTTTCCTGTTCCTCCTCCTCTGCCTTCACCACTTAATCAGTCCTTTTCCTTTAAAAGGTCCTCTGCTATCCACTTACCTCCTCAACAGGATGAAAAATAAGTATTGACTTCAGCATGGAAAGACAGGACAAGCTATAATTAATGGCAACAGATTATATCTAAAAACAGTTTCACATTTCACTGTACTTGTTTCTTGACAATTCAGTGCTGCCTTCAGAACAGCTCAGGGAAGAAACACATTCCACATGTTTGAGTCACGCACTCACTGTTGAAACCATATACCTGCTTAGGAAGGGAACAGACATTCAGAATTACTGAATTCAAAGCTCCACACATTTACAATGAAAAAAATTTAGACATCTCATGTAAATGTAACTGCTTCAGCTTTCTTGACTCTGGAAACAGTGCAAATGTAGCTGTGCCCCCACTAGGAGAAATCACCACAATGAGCCTCTTGGGACTGGTCCCTTTGAAAAGGGCAGGCAAACTTGGAGCTTTTTTTTCCCCTTCGAGGCCTTGTGCAGCATGACTCATAACAGAAGCTGCTCTCAAAATGGAAAGAAATGCAGCAGCAATTATTGTTTAGAAATACTAAATTCCTGCAAGCCTATAGTTGAGAATAATGCTGCAGAGTAGTTCCAGTGTTACAGAGCTCACTTGGAACTTCCTTCTCCCCACCCCTGCAGATGCACATCCCTGCTCCTACCATCCCAGAGGGCCGGGGAGCCAACAGAGGAAGAGCACCCAGAAAGGGCGCTCCCCCCACCCTTGCAACAGACCCTGCTCTTGCTTCATTGCCAAAAGCAAGCACAGGACCCTGCCACCGGTGCTCTCTCCACCTGCACTTCCAACAGGGAGAGCCACCGAGTTCTTGTCTGCCACAGCTGAGTGTGTATGGCAGGTTTGTGACAGTCCCAGCCACAAAAGCAGTTACACAGCTGATCCATTATCCTCCCTCCCTCCCACTCCTTCAGGCCACTCCTCTCCTAAAGATCCATTCTACAAACTACTCTTTGTGATACCTTGTTTTGGAGTATCCTACTAAAGCCCAAAGGCTCCTGATGGTCACTGCTTTTGAGAAGTTAAGGGTCTCATTAAATTGGGTTTCTTGTACTTTTCTGTGATAGACTCATAAGTTGGGTAACAGTTAAATCACTGCAGGAAGAGGACGGAGGGGCTGGAACCTGCTATTCAACAAGAAAGCCCAGAGCTCAACAAAAGCAGGTTTGGTTTATTTCAATGGCTTCATTCAATAGTCTACAAAGGTAACAAACTGGAGCACAGAGCTCAGTCATATGAGAAGCGCAGTGCCTGGGTTTAGTGCAAAACATACAACTAACTATGTCCAGGGAAGCCCAAAGTTTCAATTAATTTTATTTTTTTTATTTTTATTTTTTACAGTGTACATTGTTAAATAATGTAAAGAAAATGCTTGTAATTCAGAAACAGATTTCATGTGGAAAAAGATACTCAAAGTGTAATATTAAACAAAATAATTTAACAGTTCAGTAGCATTAGTTTATTCCTCTAGACTTCAGTTATTCATCCACAGGAGGAGAGGGAGGGAGAAAAAAAATCAATGGTAAATAAAACCAGTTCTTGCAAACATTAAGTGAAAAAAACAACCTCAAACTTATTAGATCGAATTTAAACAACCACACGCTGCATCCAGCTGACCAGTTCCTCTGCCATGAATATTCCCTTTGTCTCATTACTGCCTCAGGTTTGTCACCACTCCTGTTTCCACTGGGCGTGCTCAAGAGACTCCTCTGCATCCACCCCTTCAGAGGGCAGAGCAGAGGTTTCCCATTTCACCTCTGCCCAGACCCTGTTCTCCCCGCTTCCAACGCACACCCCCTCTCGAGCCTCCTCTCTCTCCCCCTGCAGCTCCAGCCTGCACCTGCTACACAGAACCATCCCCAGCCTGAGGGCCTGGAGCTGCTCCTCTCCAGCCTGGGCCTGCCTTGCTGCCAAAACTGCTGCAAAACAAGCGGTAGGAATGGAACGATCTTGCATGTTTCTTTGTAAAACTAAGAGTGCCAAGATCTGCATGCACAAAACCTCCCTGTTAAGGCTCCAAGGGGGAAACAGCGCTCCTAGAAAAAAATGTGGGCAAGTAACATCTCTGTGATGCACCAGCTTCCAGGATACTGGTGAGGTGCACCCAAGCACCAGGAAGCAGAACTCTCATCCTTCATAGCTTTTTGCAGCACTGCATAAATACTGGCTGGCATTATTTTGACTTTGAAGAGGAAACCAGTATTTCTTAAATATGAAAAGGGACAATGACCAAAACAGAAGATACAGTAAAGGTACTAAGAGGTGAAAGGTGACAGATAGTGACAGTCCCGGTACCAGCTTGAAATTTGTTGAGTGAACAAAATTGTAAATCCTCCAAGTAAGACAGAGGAAACTTCATGCCGGCTATTTCAAGTACATCCATTGCCGGCAATGGACGTTGCACCAGGACAGTCTGTTCCTGGCTTAAATGAATTTTACAAAAAAAAAAAAAAAGGTAAGAAAAGCAATCCCAGCAGACAAGCCCATGCCAACAAGCAATGAATGGCACCTCTAAGTCACATCCTGACCAAATGTCTTTAGCACTTCACAGGTGGAGTCAAACTACATCTTAAGTTGGGCCTTTCCCAAAGATACACTTTCTTCCCATCCTTTCTCTGTTTCTGATCCAGACCTCCTGCCTCCATAGACAATATTGGTTAGCCTCGATTTAGCTTCACCTGCAACCCTCCACCCCACCCCACCCCCACCTGGCCCCTGTCACACCAGCAACTTCAGATCTGCCCGCCTGGACGAGTTTCACCGACACACAGAACGTTGTCCCAACCCTCGGCATCAATTACTTCCCCCTCCACACACCTACTCTGAACAGCACCAGAACCCGGGGTGTCCCGGTCACTGGGTACAAACAAGCCATCCCTCACTGAACTTGCCCTCTGCCCACCTGGGGTCTGCTGGGAAGACGATGCTAAACTGCAGAAGCAATAGAAGTCCAAGGCACTAAAATATCCAGCAAGCATACTGGGAGAACAGACAAGTATTCAAGTACATTAATTTATACAATTTTACATTCACATTTATTTATCTAATACAATGAAAATACAAAGGAAAAAGTTAAAGTGTCTCCAATAAGTATAAGGATATAGCTAGCTTTTTTTCCCATTTTTTCTTTTTAACTTTTTTAACCCTCTATATTCCACTCATTTTTAAACTACTGTTGTCCAACAACATTTATATATCACAGTGTTTCCACATCAAAACTGATGGTAAGTACATGTCCGCAGGGAACTTTTAAATTTCTTTTTAACAATTTAAATTGCTCTAATGCTGCAGTCAAAGCTGTTAATATCTTACTTAAAGCAGTAATGACCTATCAAGCACGGGCTGCACTGCAAGTCCATCCGTGTACCCCATCGTTTCAAAGCCAGATACGATTGACCGGGGAGAGGGAGAGGAGGGGAATTTGGACAGCTTTTTCCTGATCTTGGTTCTTCAGGGAGAGGTGAGAAGCATGCTAAAGCCTCATGCTAGGGTTCAGCTCTCCCACCTCAACACAATGCGCATTCAGCTTCAAACCAGAGAAAAAAATTTACAGCAAGACTGCATTAACTGACCCCATGACTCCTCTTCATAGCTCTTGTTCCACACAAGAGCAGAACCCCTCAGTGAAAAGCACTGTCCCATCATAAGGATGCTGATCATCCTCCCCCCCCTTCCAAGTGTGTGGAGAAACTCCCTTTACAGAGAGTTGACAGCAATAGTTGGAAAAGATAAATTCATTCCCAGTCTGGCAAGCTACCAGTTCATTGCAGCACTAGTAGTTGATATAGGGCCCCATCTCCCTCCCCATGTCCTGTCCCGAGGTGTAGCCAGCGTGGTCTCCGAGCATGGCTAAGTGGTCCGCAGGTTGGAGCCTGGAGGGTTGCTGACAGACTTCTGCAAATTGCTGATGTTGAAGCTTTGCAAAGATGCGGCACCTACGGGCTGGAACTGGCCAAGCTGTGGCTGTGCTGCACCACCTGCCCCACTCCATGGAGGGGGAAAAGATGCTGCTGGATAACCGTACGGCTGCGGAGGGCATATAGGCTTTGGGAAGGGACCTAAAGAGGTAGCTGATGCTGCAGGGATGGGCGTAGCACCCAGGGAAGATGTCATAGAGATACAGAGCTGACCTGGTGCCGAGAATTTTCTTGCCATTCCAGGGGCCTGAAAGATAACCCAGCCACAGAGAGAAGTTATATAACTGTGCTTAAAAACCACCAATCCACCCCTTGGTCCACAAGCTGCTCCCAATGGATGTTTACAAGGACATGCCACAGCCCTCCTCTTTAGTTACCCCCTTCCCTTCCAGAGTAGGTGATACATCCTGCACAGAAACAGCCAGCCAACAGTCTGCCAGAGCATTTGTCCCAGCTGCACAGCAGCTGTGCTTGACACCTCAGTGAGACAGCAGCAATCCCACAGCTTTTCACCATAAACACTCACAGATTATATCTTACCTCGTAACTACTATGCCCTTTGCCAACTTTCTTGCCAGACAGATTCATGGCATCACGGGCCCAGTTATCCACCAACTTGTGCAGGTCATCTGTGAAAGTCCCTTTCCGGCTTGAGGCAATAGCAGTGGGCTGAGTCTGGGGTGCTTGGCTGTTCACTGCAGCCCCGACTGTGTTAGTGCTGCTGGTCCCTACAGATACAAAAAACAGGAATCAAAACTTAGGTTAAAGATCATCTTTCTCGAGAATATGAAATAACTGTGGCAATGGTAAACACCAATAGAGAGCCAGTTAAAATGCCATGCAGATTAATTCTAGGTTTTGATTCCAGGATACACTGAAGTAGGAAATACAAGGACTCCTACAGGCATTTTCTCAGATTAAGAGTATTTCATAGATATGTTTACTCTGCAAGAGTTCATCTTAAGAGGGGAGTGGTAGCAGCCTACAGATCTTTGTAGAAGAAAAAGGACATTAGATTTCAGCACTGAATGATAGTACAGGCATATACTAAACCTTTTGATTAGCAGCAACCACTATTGGCACAGGTCAATTTCACTTTGGAGAATAATGCTGGATGCTGAATAAGGAGCAGTAAAATCAGCATCACCAGCTACTCTGTAGCAAATTACCTCCATTTTGTAAAACAGAGAGAAAAATTCACCCAGTTCATGCAAACTAAAAAAAATCCACAGCAAGAAACTGCAACTGTTGTTTCCAATCCTTATGTTGCCATACTTATGTTCTTGAGGATAACCAGATGGGGCTGTCTTCATCCACCAAACAGGCAGGATCAGCAGGGGAAGTCTGCACTGCATTAAATTTTGCCTTTTGCCTCTGAAAGTGGGTTTTTGCTATTATGTTCAGATGAGTAAGCGTTTCAGATGCAAACACTAATACAGCTTAAAGAATGCAGGAGAGAGTAGTTCCTCAGGTAAGCTTTGACAAGTTTCTCTACTCACTGCAAGAACACAAAATCTCCTCACATAAATACCAGGTTTCGGTTCTGTTAGAAAGCTTGCTGAACATTATCCTGTTGGGGGAAAAAAACGCAACCTAGAACCTTTGTTTTGGATAGCCTCAAACAAGAAACTGCACCCAAATTTAGGGTTTTCAAAGATACACCTCACCACACAAATTGAAGATACTGTATTTCACCTAAGATCCTAAATGCCCAGCAGTATTGCAAAGTATCCACATTTACAGATGTGGAAGTGCTGGTTAACAACTGGGGCAGACCCAACAACAAAATCAGTATCAGCAGTGCTGAAGCCAGCACTGCCTGCAAGCATATATCCTTACCTACTTGCATCTTAAAGATCCTCAAACATTTCTATTTGCTCCCTCTGGAGTCTGCAGTTGGGAAAACCTGAGTTTATGGCAGGCATTTCTGAGAGGAAAACCGATTTTAAAGTGAAGCATCAGAAATGCCAGCAATGAACACCATGTCTCTGTTGAAAAGGCCAAATGACAGTGTCCCTCTCTCTTGCCTGACAGCTCCCTTGTCTGTTCCACTTTCCCTGGCTATCAGCCACATTCCTTGCAACTACTGTATCAAAGAAAGAACTGGTTCCAAACCCCTGCAGGAATGTTTCATATTGAGGAGTGAATTAGGAAGGTGACATACTTACTATGCAGGACAAATAAACAAAGTGTTACTGCCTCTAGTAGTGCTGAGGAGGGAAGGATATGTATCTGTCCCACCACTCCCAAGCTCAAGCATGGAAGTGGCTCTCAGTCTGGGTGCCCACAGGTGGGGCAGCAGTTGTTAGGGGCAGGCAGACACATGCAACAGTTCACACAAAAAGGGAAGAATAAGGTTCCCTGTGCAGGGAGTGCAGCTGCAGCACAGATGAAGAGTAGCAGGAACACCGCATGGTGCAAGGAAAGTCTGCAGTGAAGTAACAAGAACTTTAAACATGCATCATGTGGAAAAAGCTCTGAATACAATTATTTAATAAGAGCAATGATGTGAAAGGTGAAATTAAAGACAAATAAGGCAAAAGCAAGAAAGAGTCCTTGGGCGAGGGGAAACACTGCCAAACCAGAAATAATCACATTCCACCATGAGGGTTCATGCAGGGATTGATACACTTGCTCTCATCCTCTTCACGATGGCCACCATCTGCTTTTGATATTTCACATTTCCCCTTCAATCACTAAGTTTACTGGATCCTGGAACTACAGAGCTGCTCAGAGAGCTTCCTCAAGCCACAGAAGGGACAGAATTAATCAATGTATAAGCTGCAAAGCTTTCAGCTGAAGATGCGAAAGATCAGTTATGAAAATTAAAGTGCTTTCGAAAGAATTGGATTGGTTCAGGGTGAGAAAGGTAGGAGGCCGAGAGAGCTTTGTTTTCAAAACTCGTTTTGTTAGGGAGTTCCCATCTCAAGTCACAGACATACCAGGCTACAGCCTTCCAGCTGAGCTACACAAATCCTAAAGCTCTCATGTTGTGTCAAATAAAAAAATTACTTCCCAGGAATTTTGCATTTTAGCTCTGACACAGTCACTGTCTGCAGAAACTGCCATCCAGAAGAGTCTGAAAAGGAAGTGTTTCAACTTGTAGCATGCAATGGAAACAACCCCCACATTCCTGCTTGGTCACAGCAGCCGTCCCCAGTTCTGTTCTGACATGAAGTATCTCAAGCAAAACAGGCTTCTCTCTCTCTCCAGCCCACTACCTATAAATAAGGCCTTCATTTGGCCCTCTTATTCACCCCACCTCTAAACCACCAGTCAAAAGACACCTTTAAAACAGTCCTAAATGGCACGAGCACACAGAGGCTTTTCTAAACATCTCTTGCTTTGGGAGACACTAGAGGTCTCTGATGGCTTACTCTTAGGCTTTTAAAATGTTGAAGGAGTATCTGCAATTGAATGAATCACTGAGGTGACAAGCTTCATTAAATCCCAAACAAACCAGATGCTCCAAGGTACAACTCTAGTACGTTACAGGGAGCAACTGACCCCAATACTCAGGTTGGTCTCATTAGCAATGAGCAGGGCTCCACAGTGAAGGGGAAGTTCTGCCTGCCTCCACTTGGCTGCAATAGCAGTAGCCAAACTATTCAATATACTAGTGACAGAGTACACATTAGAGGGCATAACAGACAGACAGATGCTGTGCTGGAGACAGAGTCAGGGACATAAGGCTTCGGTGACCAGGAACAGCTGATGAATAGTTTTACAATCAAGAATCAGAGATAACAGAAATAAGATAATTACTACAGAGCTGGTTGCAAGGACAGACTTTTTTCACCATCTTCCCTGAAGCACAAAGAGAGAGTAATTTGTTAAAGATAAGAGAAACAGTGAGAAACGTTTAGTATCAGGAAGCATTACAAAAAGCTTGGTGAGAAACAGAGGACACAGCACAGCAGGGCTCTTGCAGTCACTACTGGGACATTCTAGGAGAAACTCAAAGACTGGTCTGATGGTTTAATCAGTTTTACTTTTAAAGAGAAGAGGCCCAGCCTCCTACATTTAAACTTCATAATTCCTAAACCACAGTGAAGAATGCCAGGAGACATTAAGATAACAACTGGTTGTTATCACAAAAGGTAAAGCAAGTACATCTTCCATTTTTGTCAGGATGTAGGAAGCATTTTAAAACTATCAAAGTTCAACCAGCAACACAAGAAAGATTTGATAGGTCAAGTGCTTTTAGTTTGTTACCCTATTTTCTCAGATCTGTGAAAGCAATTCAGACATTCCCTGCCAAGCTGTACCACTCTGTTTCTCCAGCTGCACAGTTAAAAGCATCAATCACTGCACTGTTTCCTCAACACCATTGATTCTAACCCAGCATCTTCTCCAGTTGTCACTCTCCACACCAGTCTGCAACAGCATTTCAAGGACAAGACTCCAGCAAGCAAGCAACCTGCAGTAAGCCAAGTGCCAGGCCAAGCTGTGCCATGCCAAGCATTACCTGCTTTTACAGGACAGCTACAACACTCTTTTCAACAGGAATCCATTTTCCTTAGCACCAGTTTCCAAAAGCAAGAGATACACAAGCCAAAGCACTCTTCTAGCCAGGAGTTGGTCAATTTGCAACAAGCCAAGGCCTTGTAAGTAAATTATAGTCTCATATATTCAGTTTATTGCCAATTCTAGAAATAGACTGGCTGTTCTTTATATTCCCTACCTGAAAAAAGGACAGGTCAGACTAAAGATAATATTTTAAAGTTAGCTTTGGTAAAAATTTAACTTCTTTCAAGGAAGGAACCATAAATCTTGATACTGCAGATGTCAGTGCACATCTGCACATTAATATACCAAGCAAAAACATGTAAACCCGCTCAATTTGAAAAATTAAATACACTAGTACTTATATGCCAAATCCAATGAAGCGGGATAGAATTATCATCGCAAAACTGAACAGCTAAGAAGTCTCTCCTCCCTCTGACTCCCTCTCTTTCTCAAGAGGATGGAGCTGGTTGCATTGCAGCTGTCTCTGCAGAAGGCCAGACCCAGTTCCTACACAAAACTCTGGCTCAGCTGTACCACTACTGACCATAGCGAGACAGATGATGCAGATGTGTGGTACTGCCATGCAGTGCAGCAACTGAAAGTCTCTTTACAGCACTTAAAGCTTTCTCACATCAAGTCATTCCAGGAGGTGGGGAAAAAACTGTTGGACATTTATAGGGCCCAACCTGCAGAAGCAGCAGAGGAGATGTTGCAGCACTCCCAATAAAAAGCAACAGCAGCAGCCTCGGCTCAAGCAAACTGTTATTTCAGCCACATCAGAAGTTTGAGGCTCTCTTTTAAGCCTGGTCTAATTCTAAATACAAATGAAAGGATTCTGAAAAGAGCTGCAAAGTAACTCATGAGGGTTGACAAGATTTCTGAAGATGCCCATTTACCCACTTTTACTGCTATATTTGTTGCACATTTAATATATCTCCAATTCACAGTTAAACATTTAGTAGGAAAGGATCTTTTGAGTTTACCTGGAAACATTCTCTAATTCTTTTTAAAACCCTCAACACTTCCATCTTTAGCTATCCATCTGCTAATGAACATAAGAAGCCACTACTAACTGCCTACAGGTGGCATCAATGCTCTGCACTATCATCAGCACTGGTGCTGAGAACATGCAGAAACTCATTCAAATTGCTCTACAGGCACACTGCTGGAGGAGGGCAACATATTCCCCCTGCCAGTTACTGCAGTGTCCAGCAAACGGGTAATTTGGAGAACAAGGCTTCCTCACTCCTCCACTAGAAAGACTATCTCTCCTACAAGTCTCCTTTCACCTGACATATGCTGAAGCAAAATTACTGAGGCAGGCCAAAAGAAAATGCCCGCACACCCACCTAATGCACCACGCTAACTCTCCCCACTGGTGTCACCTCACTGACCTGTCCTGAAAGTTTCCACTAAAACTTGAGAAAAAATGAGAGCTTGTGATCGTGAGTTTAATAGAGAATACCTAACATGAGAACCCAAACTTCTAAAAGCGTGCTAAGAGCAGCTCAGAGCCATGGGATGGGAGGGGATACAAGGTGGTAGATAAGAATGGGCTGCATGAAACAGATCCAAGCAGCAGAAACAGNCAACAATAATGTTGCAACCCATAGGAAAGGGAAATCCTGGCAAGTGTCCAGTTATAAAATGGTACTGGCACAACTCTAGATACAGGGAGATAATTCAAATAGCTCCAAAATACTTGCAACAGTATTTTTACAAAACCCTCTAGGGAAAATTCTTCCATAAAGTCTGTTTCAATTTTCTGTCTGTACTTCTCTAGTTTCCGCAAAAACACACATTAGAAATAATGTATTCAATCAGTCTATGGCAAAGCTTTTCAAGAAGATGTGCAAGGGGAAAAAACTTGGAACAGCTAAGTTTAGAGAAATAAAGTTGTCATCCCCTTAGTGACTGGCAAGTCCTCTCTACCAAATAACTCAGAACTGTGCCTGAGAAATTATTTGATAACATACTAGTAATAAGCAACACAGTAATAATCCACAACCTGAGTAAATGAACAATTTACTATTACCACTATTTCATCCTCCCACGCTAACTCTTCCTTCCAAGATAATTTTTTAACACACAATTGAAGAACGTGAACCTTTTTACCTTTTACTGTTAAAAATTCCATTGACAGAAACATCCAAAGCAGTATGGAAGTCTAAGAGGACCCAGAGTCTTTGGAAGTTTCCTACCATTTCAGTTATCTGTTAACATCAAACCTGTCCCCTGCCTCTTCCTTAGTCCCCTCTCTTTTCCAATGCCTTAAAATACTGCTTATCTGGCCCTTGGTTTAGCAAGGGCTGATCCCACAACACCTCTTATCCCTTTTCTTGNGATACAAGGTGGTAGATAAGAATGGGCTGCATGAAACAGATCCAAGCAGCAGAAACAGAAACAAAAAAGACAAAACAAAAAACAGACAAGGAAGGAGTAAAGGTGTTACACACAAAGAGCCAAGCAGGGCGTACTCAGAAATCGGGTCCTCCTGCCACCAGGCTTGAACGTCACTCTCTCAGATGCACAGTTAAACTTCGCACAGCCTGTGAGAAAACAAGAACAGGAAGAACAAAGAAAGGAGAGGAGAAGAGACAGAACACCACTACAAGATGTTAGCAACTTGAAGTTGGAAGGGTGAAATGCAATAAACATGACACACAAGAATAGTCTCAAAGTGTGGACCAAAGAGTACATAGACAATATACACAGTGAAGAGACTCCCTNAGAGTCTTTGGAAGTTTCCTACCATTTCAGTTATCTGTTAACATCAAACCTGTTCCCTGCCTCTTCCTTAGTCACCTCTCTTTTCCAACCCCACATTCTTACCTGTTTCCTCCTTCTCCCAGCCAATACCTTTCCCCCAGGTCCACAGAACATCACTTGCCACTATCACACTGCACACTTTTGTGCTGTCCTTGGGATTCTCATTACAGCAGACAGGGCCATTCATTACCTCAACCACCTCACACTACACGTGTGAGGAGCTAGACATCTAGTTGCAAAAAACAGCCTTATCAGCCTCCACACATAGGCTGAGGACTCCAAAACTACTTGACTCCATGTATTAAAAATCAAGTGTCATGAAGTAGATTATTTATTTCCATTTCATTTTCATTACACTAATTCCACCTAAAGCCTTACCTTGGCCTGGTGCTGAAAGGCTTGGTACCGAGAGGGCACCATCACTGGTGAAGGCAGAGTAGAGATTTTCACTAGAAGGTGAAGGTTTGAGGGGCTGTAACAAATGATTCTGCCCAGTCTCTGGCACACTACCAGGAGGATGAAGGGTCTGCTGAGGGGGCAAGACTGATGGTGCACTTTGAGCAGACAGATTGCCTAGAGGAAAAAAGGAAGGCAAAAAGTTTTGGTTTCCCCACGTTTTTGAACCTTCTGCCATTGTTCCCAAGGGACAGGGAGAAAAAAATAGAGGAAAGTTTGACTGGAACAGTTACTAATGGGAGAAAAGGATATAATCTTCTGGTCAAACATGACAATCCATGCAAGGCCATGCAAGAGAGGGAGAGGCAGGAGCAGAGAACCACTCCAGTTTATGAGAAAGCAGAAAAATTCTTCTGTTTTAAGACAACTCTGTTCTAGTTCATTGCCATATGCTCACACAGAGCTCCCCTATNTTTTATCTACAGAAAAAAACTGAAGAAAGTTTTACCTGATAGCTGAGGGCTTTTATGTCCCTGGGAACTGCTACGACTGGACTTGCTGCTTTTTCCTTTAGTAGGTCGTCTCCTCCTTCCTGAAAGGGGTGCAGCTGGGGGAATAATTACTGCAGGTGGGGCCTTTCCCAATTTCATATACAGTGACTCAATCTCCTGCTTCTGGCGACTCTGCAGCTCCTGGATCTCTTTAAGGTGCCTGACAAGTCACAAAAGAGTGCGACTTACAAAAATGCATACAACTTCTCCCCTTCAGTCAAACCTGATGTGCTTCTTTGCTCAAACTCTCAAACATTTAAGAAAATAGGAAATAAATCTTTTCCACAAATAACCA
>VYZS01083575.1:40068-54730 GCA_013400695.1 Neodrepanis coruscans | reverse complement strand
CTGGATTCTGCACCTGTGACAGGTCAATCCTGGTTGTGTGTATAGACTA
Organism: Neodrepanis coruscans; assembly: GCA_013400695.1. NCBI lineage: Eukaryota > Metazoa > Chordata > Aves > Passeriformes > Philepittidae > Neodrepanis > Neodrepanis coruscans. The sequence goes on along the minus strand of VYZS01083575.1, from coordinate 54,681 downwards.
GGGAATGAGAGGCTGGAGAGCATCACTGAGGAAAGTGACCTGGGGGTCTTGGTCAATGGCAAATTGAGTATGAATCAGCAGTGCGCCTTGGCAGCCAGAAGGGCCAATTGTGTCCTGGGGTGCAATAGACAAAGCATCTCCAGCAAGTCAAAAGAGGTGATTGTCCCTCGCTACTCTGCACTGGTGCGGCCTCACCTTGAATATTGTGTGCAGGTTTGGTTGTTGCAATATAAGCTATTACAGAGCATCCAAAGGAGGGCAATGAAGATGGTGAAGGGCCTTGAGGGAAAGCCTTATGAGGAGGTCACTTGGTTTGTTCAGCCAAAAGAAGGGAAGAGGATGGAAGGGAAGGGAAGAGGACAGGAGGGAAGGGAAGGAGAGGGAAGAAGAGGGGAGGGACTGGACAGAGACCTCACTGAGGTCTTCAACATCCTCACAAGGGAAAGCAGGGAGTCAGGTACTGATCTCTTCACCCCTGTGACCAGTGACAGAACTTGAGCAAGCAGAATGAAGCTGAGTCAGGTGAGATTTATGTCAGATATCTGGAAAATATTTTTCACCCAGAGGATGGTTGACCACTAGAACAGGCTCCCCAGGAAAATGACCACAACACCAAGCCTGACAGAGTTCAAGAAATGTTTGGACAAAGCTGTCAGGCCCATGTAGTGATTTTTGGGGTGTTATGTGCAGGGCCAGGAGTTTGAATTTATGATCGTGATAGGTCCCTTAGAACTCATTGTATTCTATGATTATATGAGTCTGTGTTTGTTTTCAGTCATTTCATTATTATCTTATAAAGAATAAAGACAACTGAAAAGAATACATTACTGCAGTAGTAGCTTTTGAATCTCTCCCTTTACTATCTGATCACTGAACATACTGGGAAGCCAAGACATAATTGCAAAGAAAAATATATTGCACAGATGTCATAGCAACAACCAAAGGACCAATAGACCCCTCTCATGATGGCTTTGGCTGGGGTAGAGTTAATTTTCTTCACAGTGGCTGGTATGAGGCTGTGTTTTGCCTTTGTGCTGAACATAGTTGACAATATAGGGATGTTTTTGTTATTGCTGTGCAGGACTTACACAGAGCCAGGACTTTTTGCTTTCTGTATTGCCATGCTGGCAAGATGGGGGTGAATGGTAAACTGGGAGACAAATCTGGGATACCAGACCCGTATATATATATATATATAATGCCTTTATCTCATCCCACATTCAGGCACCAAAATGACTGTAACGGATTAACCACGGCTGGACACCAGGTGCCCACAATCACTCTAACACCCCTCTCCCCCTCCCATCCAGGCAGAGGGAAAAGAATGAGATGGTAGACGACTTGTGGGTTGGTATAAAGCAGTTTACCAGAAGCAAAAGCAGAAGCAAAAGCAAAAGCAAAGCTTGCGCGCACAAAAGCAAAGCAGAAATCTAATCTCTACTTCCCATCAGCAGCGATGACCAGCCACATCCTGAGAAGTAGGGCTTCAACACATGTAGTAGTTTCTCAGTGGGCAGCCATTGGAAACAATGAACACCCCCCACTTTCTGCTCCTTTCTTTAGCTTTTATATCTGAGCTGACATCATATGGTGTGGAGTATCCCTTTGGTCACTTTGTGTCAGCTGGCCTACTTACGTCCCCTCCTGGAATCTTGTCCTTGGCTGGGGAAAGAACATTACAGTCCCGATGCCATGCTCAACAGTAGTCAAAACACTGGCTGTAGGCAGTTGTTTGTTATACCTTTATAACAGGAATCGGTCGATTTGGTAGCGTCGATGATCGGGACCCTCTGTGACTGAACTACCCACAAGATATATAGGCCTTGTGTGGATGGTGCTGGTGACCAGAGGATCTAAAAAAGACAGACTATGTACAATTGTACAAGGGCAAAATGGAGACTAATGGAGTCTCTTCTTTATTGCAAATTCATCTGTTTTTATATTGCAAAGGTCGTTTTCATTAATACAGCCAATAGGAGAAAGAAATAGGGGTCATGTGTTATGCAGAAGTCACTAAGCCAGTGTCTTAAGAGCCACAATAGATCACAAGACAATTGTTTACATTCCTTAGACCTCATATCATAGTCTGGACATGCTGTATTAATAAATTAAAAAGGCTACAACTAGTATGTTATCAACACCCTTCTAGCCACCAACACAAGGCACAGCACCGCGAGGGCTGCTATGGGGAAACAGGCTCCATCTTAGACAGACCCAATACACCAAAACAAACCCTCCGGGCAATTTTCACTTACACAGATGACCAAACAAGAGAATGGTGGAAAATGGAAAACAGTACATGAATGTACGTGAAATAAAGCCTACTTGGTACCTATTTAGGAGACAGTACTTTTTAGTTCCTTTTCTGGTAAAATATTTTTACTTTGTGTGTAAATATGAGACACTGGAACAGTTATTAATAATATTTTACTAGATTGGAGAAAACTTGTGAGTGTAGGGGGAAAGATCCAGATCTGCAGCCACATGACAACGCCTGCAGCCACAGAAGGCGCATGGCAAAGCTGTCAATTAAAAGACCTGCCTGGTAGCCTGCCCACACCACATCCCCTGGATTGGCTACACAACCCCTCATTGAGGCCTGCAGGGCACTGAGTGGTCAATGAACCAGAGGTCCCAAATGGGGGGTGTGGCCGACACTGGCCAGACCACATAAACACGGGAGCATGAGACTCCATTTTTGCATTCTCTTCCTTCTCCGGCTGCTGACATGTGAGCTGGACTTCCACTGGACTGTCAGCAGTAACTATTTTTCTTTTATTCTAATTTCTTTCTTTTCTCCTTCTCTCTTTTTCTATTCCCATTTTCTTCTCTTAATCTCTTTTCTTTTCTTTACTCTTTCCTTAATCTGCTTTGGATATCTTAAAACCAGTGGATTGTATTTTACTAAGCTGGCGTGTGGTGCTTTGTGCTGGGTGCTTTGGTGGAATGCTTCTGCCTTTGTTATGTGTTATCCTAGTAAAACACTTGCCAAAATGTTTATTTTCTCACTAAATTAAAAAAAATCTTTTGGGAAAATGTATGAAATGCTCTCTTTTTATGTGACCTACAGGTATTAAAGAATTAAAAGGCTTTGCAAAAGTTCAGTTAAGAGAAATCCTTTGGAGCCTTAAATATAAATACTCCCAGTTAAGTGTATAGTTTTGGGACTGGAGTGATGCTGTAAGCACTCTCAAACCAAGAGTAACTGCTACCTAAGTCCTGCTGGCCCATATCAAACCTCCCCTTACTGTGAGAGGAAATTTTCAGAGTGAGGATACCCATGTATCCCACCATTGTTGAATGGTCCACTTAGCAGCAGCTGAGTATGTTCGTTTAAAGGGGGGTGTGTGCATGCATGCACAGGAGACACAAAACTTTCAGAGAGGGTTTGAGAAAAAGATGACCAACAACAGGATTAAACAGCAACTGGGGAATGACATGACTTTAGAAGAGGTCAATCTTAGAAGAGACATGAACGAAGCAAGTGTGTTTGTGACATAGGGAGAGACAGTGTAGAGGAAGCAGCAGCTATCACAGGAAGTCTGTCCCTGCCAACAGCGTCCCCACAGCACCATGACTCCCTTCCAGTCCAGAAAAGTCTGTTTACCATGGGGTCCTGGGAGCAGCCAGCATTCAGCAGGCTGGTAGAGTGGGAACAGCATATGGAACCCCCCATCTCAGAGGATAGGCACATATCTGAAGACACCTCCTCACCATCAGGTACATCAGAACCTGATGTTGCAGTGACGTGCAAAAGTGGAGAAGGGGTGATGGCAACCAGAGGATTTATGTGTCTATGTGTAGGTGTGTATGTGTTAGGATTAGCTCTAAAAGGCTGTTTATATATTTGTAGGTGTTTGTTAGCATTTTCTAATTAAGCTATAATTGTGATTTATCTGTCACATTAAGAATGGTGATTCTGAATAGATAGCTAATGGATTGATAGTTACATGTCTTTAATAAATCAATAATCTTCTTCAATCTCCAGAATTCATCAAAGCACTTAGAGTCAATTAATTTTTATCAGGCTTCCTTGTAACTTTGAAACTTGATGAGGTTCTAGAAATTATGAATTCTCAAAAATAATCTCTACTCAGTTTAATGCTCCTTTGAAAAGGTCTGCATCATTTTTACCTTCCTAGCTTTCCACGTTCCATATCAGGATATGGAAATTCAGTAGAAGGCACACATTTACCTTCTGCCTGTTCCTTGTTTTCCCTGACCTCTCCAAAGCAGATCACTGTAGACAGCTGTGATATGCTCCTTTTGCATATACTTTATATAAAACAGTAACTTCATTATAGCAGTTTACATGTACGTCAAATGCAGTCACAGGCTCAAAGGTTGTTTTCCACCTTGAGCTCGGTGATCTCTGCAATACTTGGGAAACCTTAAAAGAAGCCAAATCTATAAGACAATTTTCTTTAGAGAACTGGGATGTTGAGTGAAGGATGATCTGATTGATAACAGATAAATATTTGTTTGCTGAAAAAAAAAAATTTGAAAAGGGATTAAAAGTGGAAATGACATTCAGAAGAACAAGATTTAGGACAACAGTATGTGTATGTTGTGGGTTGAAGGGAAAGGCTTTGACAAAGTTATTAAAGAAGCCCTGCCATTGAGCCACAAGGGGCAGAAAGGCCTCCTTTGCTTTCTAAACTCCTCCTCAGAGAGGAGCCTGGATGGTTGAATCCTGTCTTAGCTCCCGATTGTGCCAAGAGTTTAGACTGAAGAAATTATAGAGGTGTGTTTTCGTCCCACAGGTTTTAATGATGGCAAATCAGATATATTTATACAGTGAATTATTTATTATGACAAATGAAGAGGCAAATGAACAGATGAGTGATGAAAGATCTTAATCACAATTATTTACTACACAGTGTAAAAGCTAAAAACCTACTAGTAGGGTATAGTATAACATAAAGTAGTATAGTGCATTGCATCAAAGCACTTCTATTAAAGCAATTGTATCAAAGATAACAAAAGAAACAACCATTAAGTAGAGATTGATATAAGTCACCATATGAGATAGCAGACAGATCTCTCCTAACCCCTGGGGAGCAACAATGAAAAGGCATCCCTGCTTCAAGGGAGAAGCTCCACATTCCATGGAGGTAAATGCCATGCCCTAAGTTCAGTTTCTTTTGTCTGTGTGCCTATCTGGAGGAAATCTTTCTCATCTTTGAGATCATGACTGAAAAAGCTGAGAAAAAAATTTAACAGTTTAATCAAGTTGTAAATCATAATCAAATTAGTGTTGTAGATAAGTGGCGGCAAAATATTTAACACAAAGGTGGAAAAGAAAAAGACAAGGAGGTTTATTTTCTTGGTTTGGGGCATTTTTATATGCTTTTAAACCTTAAAGCCAACTTACACCCTTGCAAATGCAGACAAATATCTATGGACAGAAAGAATCAAACCAGTGTCTCAAGTCAGAGTAAGTGTAACCAGAATCCATTTTCCCTTTTTGGAAAAAAAAAAAAAAAAAGAAGAAAAAAAAGAATTTATATACCCTAGAGATTAACAGTTTCAAAATAAAATTTCTGTTACTTATATTGCAACTACTGTAGGTCTATTACTTATATTGCAATTACTGTAGGTCATACACATTGCATCAGGTGGTGTTTACTTTTTTATAAGTCCCTTTTTAAATCAGGAAAGACAAATTGTAATTTGCTTTCTCTTTTTTTTTTTTTTGTGGGGGGGACTCAAAATCTACAGAAAAAACAAAAAGGAATATTATCTCGGGGTCAAACTGCAAAATGCTGATATTGGTAATAAGGTGATCCTCAGAGATAATCAGTACCATTAATGACATCTAAGTCCATTAAAAGAAATCTCTGGAGGTGCTTGTCTCTTTGTGAAATTAACACCATGATAATATCTATATTAACACTTCATTTGACTTGAACATGCACATTATTACATAATTAGTAAGATTATGGAAACCTTCTCTTTATGCTAATAAGACACATTTATTCCATTCATCTTATTTTTTTCTTCAAACTATTTGCTTAATTGTTTATACTGGAATATGTAATAAATTAGTAATTAATTTTATATTTCTTTGCATTCACTGTGACAAAATTAATCAGCATAACATTAAAACTCCAAGGAAAAAATTCTTAACAATCAAAATCCTCAGAATTCTCAATAATTTGCTTGTAACATGTTTTAATCCAAGTTGGAGACTAGTAGGCTGTTCCACTTGGGAAATTCTTGCTGGGCAGAGGCAGGAGCTGACAAACATAAGATGAAATTTTTCACTACCAGGTTCAGTGCTTATTCAGAACAAATTGTTTTCTCATGATCTCAGGATTCTTCAGGATCTTCCACCTAAAATAACTCCATCTTACATGGACTGTAACTGAATAAATATACCCATCAAAAAACTAAATTCTTTCTAAGTGCTTTATGAAAGCATTTAACATGCTTATCCAATGGTGACCGCCAAGTTCCTGTATATGGTGATTTGGCCAGGATAAGGATTTCATGCTGGATGTCCCTTTCTCTCTCATCTGACCATCGATAGAACTCTGATCAACAAAATTCAAAACTTAGTCATCTTAGTTTAATGCCTGGAATCAGGTGGGATAAATGTGAAATGAAGGGTTTATAATTTTATTCTCTCAGCAATTTTTTTTTCGAATTATTTTTCCCAGCTACCTTAAATGAAGGGCAGATATTATAACTGTCTACTGTTTGACCCAAGATATTCCAAAGATCTTGAATGCAAAAACAATATACAAATTTTAACAAAGCTGAAAAGTTAATGATTTAAGATATGCTGTAATTATTTCTTATGTATTTTTTCCTAGGCATAAGAAAGAAGTAAAATATTGAAACAAACAGACAAAACAAGCAAAAAAAGTTAACACACACATGCACAATCCTGAATTACTCCATGTTTTTCTTTAACATATTAGTGGCAGAGGAGAAAGCAAACTTCTGTCCTCTTCAGTAGCAGTCAGCTTCCACAGTCTCTATAACAAGTAATTCTACTCTTGATTCTTTTATTCATCATCTGAAATCTACAACAATTCTATTGACAATAACTGATTTAAAGGAGTTGGTGTTTTCCAGAAACTTGATTACATATATTTAACCTACTGAATAACTCTTATAGAAAAAAGATGCTACAGTAAAAATTATTTAAATCACAGAATCACAGATCACAGAATATGCTGAGTTGGAAGGGACCCACAAGGATCATTGAGTCCAACCCCTTGCCTGCACAGGACCAATATAACCAAAGGCTGTATGATAACAGCATTTGTACAGAGGAGCTGAAGTAATACTACAGAGAAGATTGAATCTGGGCATTTCTACCTTTTGATTTTGCAATCATAAGATACTTTTAATATAAATTTAGAATACTTACTGGATACTTAATTTGAATTATGCAAGCATTTACTGAAATAATACAATATATTAATACTCTCTCTTGCATGTTTTACTAATCTACTGAAGAGGGAAATAAATGTAAATTTTCATTATTGATATTAGAGCATTACTAATTCTGAGACACTGGATTATTGTATTAATTATTGGCTCAGACCAACTCAAGTGTGTCTGTGTTGGAAGGGGAGAGACATGTCGAATTTCATGAAGGTGAGATGGTGCCCTGTTCCACACCCCAGCCCCTTGGAGCCTCCTTGGACAGCCCTGGAGTGGCTGTCAGTCCCACATCACTCCCTGGAGCCCCTCACCCAGCCCCAGAATGGCTGGCACACTGGAAGTCCCACCTGGGGCAAGGAGGCCATAGTGGGCCAGAGCAAATAAAGCCAAAGGTATAAGGTCAGACTCTACCAGCTGGACACATGGAAGCTGGACTTCGATGGGACTCTGCGTGGTAGCTTTAATTCTCTCCTTGTCTCTCTCTTTCTTTACTTCTTCTCCAAATCTCCTTTCTTGATATTTTGGGTAGCTTACAGCAGGATGGGTTTGATTTTACTGAGTCATATGGGTTAGCGTGCTAAGTCCATGTTTTATGGAGTGTTTTGATTTGGTTGAATGTTGCCCTTTAAACTACCAAGTTGTTTTTTTTCTAAAGTTTGCCAGTAAAAGTGTACTTTTTGACCTCCTGAGAAAATGTAGTGTCTTCTCCCTTGCTGGCTCAAGGTATAAAAAGAACTGAAGGCCCTTTTAAAATATCCAGAGGGCAGAAATTTTTGGTGCCTTGTATATTTTTTAAAGTAAAACTCCTTCAGTGAATGGTATCTTGGAGTCTGGGGTCTTACACTGATTAAAAAAAATGTTTTGCTTCAAGATACAGTGCAAAGTTTGAAGTTTAATCTTTACATGTCAGTACACTAAAAAGCTTCCAAAAACACCCTTTTTAAATTGATCATTTGATCAGATGAAGTTCTGCTAGCTTTGCTGTCTTCCACTTTGCAATTCAAAACACTATACACTGTTACTTCAGTATAATATTATAAAGTGGTAGATCTATGGGAAGGAGGAGTGGTGGAAAAATATTTTCTCATATTTTACTACTTTCTACATCTTTGGAGTTCATGTTTTCTCCATGCTTGGGCAGTGCAGAACTAGGATGGAGCTGGAGATCAGTGCTGCTGCAGAGCTGCTGGAATGGACAGCCCTAGCTGGACTGAAAAAGGGTCCTTGGTCTATAAGTTGTAAAAAATCACTGGAAGTAAGAAATTTAAATTCAATTATTGATTTATATTTAACAGATCCTTTCTTTGATGCCTTGGTGTCTTAGCATAGGATGTGATTCTTGTAGTCAAGCCATCTCCCCCTGTAAATTGATACTGATCTCACCACTAGGCTAGTCCCTGAATTTGAAACTCTCCTGTTTTTATTTTCTAACAGAACAAATAGTTCACCCATGTCAGCTTCTCCTGGGTAAAGCTTTTCTGTCATTGTCTTTCTCCCTAGGCTTGCAACCATTTTATTTCTTATCTTGTTTGGTTTGTTCTATTTCTGTTTACTGATTCTTTACAAGTGCATGGTCTTGTGCTCTCCAGAATTAGACCAGAAGGACATTGATACTGAGGCAAGAGAATGAGGTGCTTCCTCTTTGTTCTTATTATCAGTTTCAAATTTATGTTACCACCTTATTTACATGACATTCCCTGGCAGACTGTGTCCTGGTTTGGGCACTAGGGGTGTTAAAGGCAACGAGAGAATGCAAGAGAAATCAAGAACAACCAACAGGATTTATTTTACAGACAAAGAACCCTACAATAACAAAGGCAAGGGAGACAAACTGTGCTACTCCGGGATGGCTGCTGGGCTGATGCAATAAGGGAGGAAGATGGAATGGCATTGGGTCCTCACCGAGGTTTTTGTGGAAAACAGAAACAATAAAAGAAACGCAGGGGGAACCCAAAAAGGGAGAGAAATACCACAGCAGGTGAGCGATGTGGTCCTCAGCCCCTGCGCTGCCTCCGCTGTCGCTGAAGCTGCGCTGCTGCTCGAGCCATGGCAAAAATACTGAGGAGAGATGTTCCGTGATGCAGCTCTGATGACTGCTGAACTCTGAAGAGAGAAAGGGCTTCCGGGATTGCTGCTTTATAGGGAGNTCAAAGGGATACCCAGCGGGGGGGGGGGGGGGGGGGGGCGGCGGGAGTCATTCGGGCCACCTGTGGCATACCACGGGGACGGACCAGGGACACTGCCCCCACACTACAGGGCTTCACCCTCAGCCCCGCCGCCACTGCCGCCTCCGTGCACGTACATCCCAGTGGCTGTGAGGAACTGGGGGCTGCACTAGTGCCGTGTCACAAGGTCTGGAGCCTATTTACCTTGCTTTTTATAAAAATACAAAACAAAGGTTTCAAACACCCCTTCCCCTCCCTCCTCCCCAAAACCCCCTAAAAACCTCCCAAAACTCCACAAACCCCCTGCCTCCAAGAAGAGGGGAAAAAAAATGGAGAAAAAGAGAAATATGATTTAACAGTTGAAAGCTTGTTTCACCCCATAACAGGCTGTTACTGTCAATTTTTTTATTGTGACATTGATAGCCTTCAGCAATCATATAATATGATTTGTTCAAAGAAATCAATACCTTATATTTCAGACTACAGTGTCCACAACTGTGAGTTCATATCATAGATGATAGCTTCAAAGTTCACTTTCTAATAATCTGTTCTAAGAATTATATCAATGCATTATTGTGGCAGAAGACATTAATAAAATTCTATAAATACATGAGCAACAAAAGAAGGGCTAAGAGAAACTCCATTCTTCACCAGATGTCAGATGAAACACAGTGACAAAGTATGAGACACAAAATGCTCTCTTTGCCTTAGTTTTTAATAATAAGAAAAAGTGTTGAAGGGGTATCCAGACTCTTTAGCTGGAAAACAGGAATGGGGAAAAGAATGAAGCCCACATAATCCAACGGGAATTGTTCAGCAAACTGCTACACCACTTTGACACACACTAGTCTATGTGGCAGACCGGATCCACCCAAGGGAACTGAGGGAACCAGCAGCAATGCTCACTGAGACACTTTGCCTCATTTGTCAGCAGTCCTGGCTAATCAGGGAGGTCACAGTTGACTGGAAGTCAGCAAATGTGGAGCTCATTTACAAGAAGGGCTGGAAGGAGGATTCAGGGAACTACAGGCCTGTCAGAATGACTTTGGTGACAGAGAAAGTAATGGAGTAAATAATCTTGAGATCATCATATACTATATGCAGGACAACCAGGGGACTACAAAGAATCACAAAATCAAAGAACGTGGTCAGTTGGAAGGGACCACAAGGATCATTGAGTCCAATCCTTAGCCTTGCACAGGACAATCCCTAAAAGTCACACCATGTGCCTGAGAGTATCATCCAAACACTTGAACTTTGTCAGGCTTGGTGCTTTCACCACTTCTCTGAGGAGCCTGTTCTAATACCCAACCACCCTCTGGGTGAAGAACCTTTTTCTAATATTCAACTTAAAATTCCCCTGACATAACTTCTGGCTATTCCCTTGGGTCCTGTCACAGGTAACTACAGAGAATAGATCAGAGAATAGATCTGCCCCTCTTCCTCTCATGAGGAAGCTGGAGATGGTGATGAGGTCTTCTCTCAGTCTCCTCCAGACTGAACAGACTAAGTGACTTCAGTTGCTCTTCATAAAGCTTCCCCTCAAGACCCTTCACCATCTTCGTTGCCCTCCTTTGGATGCTGTATAATAGCTTAATATCTTTCTTATATTACAGTGACTAAAACTGCCACAATATTCAAGATGAGGCCACACAAGTGCAGGGCAGAGCAGGACAATCACTGTCCTTGACTTGCTGGAGATGCTTTGCCTGATGCCCCCCAGGACATGGTTGTCCCTCCTGTGTGCCAGGGCACTGCTAACTCATACTCAACTTTATAGGTCCCTTTACACAGCACTGCTTTGCAGCATCTCATACCTCTACCAGTCGTTCCAAGTAATTATCTCGATTTGTGAGATTTTCATCTTTATTTGAAGTAGGAACTAATAGCTCTGGAGTTCATTGATGAAAGATTGCAAGTTTTTCCCTATTATGCCTTAATGTGTTAAAAAAATATATTGGTAATTCTATCCACGTAATCTCCAATGTGTAATTTCTAAATGAAACTAATAAATACACAAATAAAGCCTTATCAATTGGAACAGTAGATTTTTCATATCCTTTCAAAAACTTTGTCAAATATTTATTTCTTCTCTCAGACAATGGTTTTGGTTTCAGCATTAGGGACATTAGGATGTTAATATTTTAACCATGACAACATTGTACATCTGAGGAACAGTGGGACACATAATTGCCCTCTACAAGTAGTCATGAGTACAAAATAAGCTTAGAAAAAGACATTTGATATCCCCATGATGTTTTGTAATCCATTCGCATGTTCCAGTGTGTAGACATCACAATTGCACATGTTGCTCTGTAATATATAATTCCTTACAATTGGTATCATGTTAATATGGAAATGATATTTTAAAACATCATTATGACTAATTTGTTCTTTTCACATTAAATTAAGTGGTTCCATATTTTACTTTTACTCCTATGTTGGTTTAATTCTTAATGCCTGAAACTCCTCATTGATGATTCAATGCTTATTTTGTACTCTATTAGTTTTGTTAATTAGTTAGTTAGGATTCAAATATAAAGGTAATGACATGAAAAAGAGAAAATTTAATGGTGGGAAACAATTATATTCTAAAAAATAGGGATAGGAAATCAAATGGATAAAAGAAAGACATAAAAGATGAAATATGTTAAATCATATGAAAAAGATATTACAGACAGAAAACATACATCCCAGTTAACAAATTCTAATGAGTAAACTAAGAAAATAGCTAGTTAAAAAAAAAGCAGTTAAAAAAAAAGAAGTCAGAAACTGAATCTAAATACCTCTTAAAACCATAAAAATCCCCTTACAGACTCCTTAATTTCAACCCATTATATTTTATACTGGATATATTAAAGTCTGTTTTCAAGAATTGTTAGAAAGCTTCTTCATCAGTGTTTCCATGAATTCTACATCAAACAAAATTTTATAGAAATAGGTATTTCATCTATTCTATAATATTATTTTTAAATGTGTTATTATAATATGCTTTTAAATATAACACATTTTAAGTAAGCTGTCTTTCTGAACTCCATGGTGGGTTAACCCTAGCCAGAGGCTAACCCCCCAGCCAGCTGCTCACTGACTTCCCTAGCTTGAGTAAAGACTCCTCTAGGAGATCATGAACCGAAAACTTCCAGGAGGAGATAAAGACAGTTTAATAAGTGAGGCAAAGTTTCACACACAGACAAATCAAAGAAAGAATTCATTGCGTCTCATCAGCATGCAGATGCCCAGCCACCACCTGGAAAATAGGGCTTCAACATGTGTAACAGGCACAAATGCCTTAGTCATAAACACAACCCCTTCCTTATGAGCTTTTGTAGCTGAGCATGGTGTCATATGGTATGGATTATTCCTCTGATTAGTTGGGATCAGCTGTCCTGGCTGTGTTTCCTCCCTTCATCTTGTGCACCCTCAGTCTACTCACTGGAAGACGGAGTGAGAAACAAAAAGTCCTTGATGATGTGTAGGCACTCTTCAACAATAGTTAAAACATTGGTGTATTGTCAAAACTAGTTGTGTTACAAATGCAAAACACAACAGCACACTGGTGCTATGAAGAAAGTTGGTTAACCCAGTACAAGTGTTGTGAGCATAAGGAGAAAGTTTTAATCAAGAAATATTGAACATTTTGTTCTGTTTTATCCTCATTGATGTCTTCCTGGACAGTGTACAGAACATATGTCGAACAATAGATATTATTTTTATTATCTGAGCATGTAAGAATTAAGAATGGATCAATCTATTTCTCCCAAGAGCTTATTGCAGTTTTAACTATAACTGTTGTTCAGATTTCCAAAGAACCCTCTGTTACTCTCTTCTGTCTTTCAAATTGGCTTATTTTTTCAGCAGTTTCTAAAAATGATAATTCAAAATGCTTTAAAGAAAATTAATCTTAAATTCCAAGGAGACACTACTGTGTGGCATGTATAAGAAATATTAAGACCTATCTGCTCTATATGTATTCTCAAAACATGTGGCTTCATGGCTTTAAGGGGATAGATGACCTGGGAACTGTAAGATGAGGATTTCCATTTTATAGCAAATAAACAGCATTTGTTTTAGTTGTCATGGGTATAAGAAGCAGTAGTGACTTTTCCATAGCTTGCAGTTGGACAAACATTAAAAAGGCCAATGAAACAGGGAGTGATAAAACACAATGATAATAAGAAACATAAAAGCAGACTGAACCTCAAAATCAGTGGCCTTGTAGGCAGACATGCATAATCCAGAGCCTTACATTCTGATTACATCACAGACTTCTGATAAACATGAGTTTGTAGGACATACTTCCTTTCAGTTCACAGTACTTCTGGTAGGTCTTCTTCATTCTGCTTTCGTATTTATACCTCCTGACCATACAAAGAAAGAGTAGGTATTGGTTGCAGGCCAGGGACATTTACTACTTATTCTGTTAAAATTATCAAGAAATTTACTTCAGATCAGGAATTTGTGATTTTTCTATACAGAGACTTTTCCTTGAATCCACTCTTACATTAGGAATTTAAATTAAGACCTTGAGTTTGAAGCAGAGAGATGGATGAACTTGATCATTGGGCCAATATAAATGTCATGGAGTTAAAGGATCAGAAACGAAAAGATCAGCACTTGAGAGGGAATAAGGGCACATACATCAGGGGAATCTGGGAAGCACCTGGCTGAAAAGCTGTTCTGATGGAAAGGAGAAGGGAAACATAGTGAATACTATGCTGAATATGAACTAACAGTGTGCCTTTATCTCAAGTAAAATTAATCTGGCTCCTCTATGTAGCGAAAGTATAATCATCAGGATGAAGAAAATTTTTATTCTCTCTACTGTACCCTGGTGAAGTTGCACCTGGTATGCTGTATCCAGTTTTGGGTCCTCCTGATCAAAACAAATGTGAAGAAACAGGAGAAAGCTATCAAGATGGTTTGGAGCCTAGAGGACCTAAATAAAAAGAGATTAAGAGAGCTGGTCTTCTTCAATCTTGCATAGAGGAGCCTTAGGCATCGTCTAATAATAGCCGATAACTACCTAAAGTGCAGTTAGCATGACAGAGAT